>VWYP01013094.1:0-131652 GCA_013400435.1 Pycnonotus jocosus
CATTGAAAGTCTTTAAAGGTATTCTGATGGTCAGGGAACAGGGGGAGGGTTTAAGGTAGATTTCTATTTGGTTTTGTATTTTAAACACTTTGCTCGTGGTATGTTGTGAGCAGGGTCTTTTAGGTTGTTTTTTAAATTATTATTTTAATTTTAGCATGGTGAGATTTGAAATTACTGGATAATTTTTCAAATGTAACCTTCCTATTCTCGTCCGTATAAACAAGATTCATTTAGGGTGGATTTTTTTCCCCCCAGAATTCCTAGTGAAATAGTGTTTATGTGACTGTCTTACTGCTGCTTTTTCCACTTTCAAACATTTTCATCGTCTTCAGTTGTGTTGAGGTATACCTATACTCATGGTCTCAGCCTGTGAATTATTATGCTGCACCACTTGCATGGTTAAATACATTGGACAGCAGCAGAAGTACCTGAAAGCCAGCTGGCTCCGTGCACAGCTTTGTCCTATGAGGGGCCTAATGAATAGGCACTTAAAAATTGTAACCAAAGACCTGCACATGTCTCTGCAGAAACTTGAAGCACCTGCTTCATTTTTTAATTTAAATGCTTTTATAAAGCCTGCATAATCATAATCTTTCTGTCAGAGATACAGGATCTCAAGCATTAATTAAAAATTACACTGTGCCTTGAGAAAAGGTGACCTCATGTAAAAGACTAAATTATTTTCAAACATTCTATTTTAGGAAAGTGATATCCACACTGGAAGAATTTGCAGTGAGCACGCATAATGAGAGCAGTGTATGAAGCCATGAATCCCAATTGCTGGGATTTGTGTACCAAATGACAGCAAACTGTATCTCAAAAACTGAACATAAGCAATGTTATGGAATTAGAAGATGGAGCATAATGATCTACATGATTTTTACTGGTTACTTAGAAATTTTTTCTGGAAATTTTGTGAGTACATTTTCATCCTGAAAATATCTGTTTTGGTATCATTGTTTTTCTTAACAAGTGAAAGAAATCCTTTATTGTTTCTGTAAATATAAAAATATTGCAAGAATTCAATACAGGAAATGGTGAGGGAGCAGATTGTTTTGAAGGATAAGAATATGCCTTCTCAGGCGTGATTTTCTTGCTCTGCATGCTCAGTTGTGTCTACAATAGGCGCTGTTCCCAGTGGAGCAGGGAGGGTGAGAGAGAGGTGGAGATGGTGCAGAGCTCTTTCTGGATATTCATAAGAAAGTCTGACAGTGATCAGCTGGGGAAAATAGCTACTTTTATAAAATAGAATTAAAGGAGAGATAAAGAGTAAATCTTTCATCCCTTTAGATGATGAGAACCCTATATTCATGCACCATGTGGCAGAGCTCAGCTGTTTTTTTCACAGCATGCTGCACACATCCTGACCATGGAAAAGTTTCCTCTGGGGTCCAGAAAAAAATGTTCCTTGAATACAATTGGATCTCCTGTTCTAAGAAAACACAAAAGGATATTGCTTTCTTTTACTGTTTTCCCTTTTAAGTACTCTACAGAGTAGAACTTGTGCCTATGTATGTTACATGCTCTCTCTGCTCTCAATGAAATGTTCCAGGTACAAGAAACCTAGAAAAAAAGTGCTAATGATGGAAGGAGAAATGTAGCAAAGGCAGTCAGTTAAACATTTATTAAAAAAAAAATTAAAAAAAACTCAATGACTCCTTTCCTCAAAAAGTGAGGGGAATGAGGAAATGCCCTTGTAAGTGGTGTGCCTCATATAAACAGTTTATGAATACCAAGGTGAATGTGCCTTCAGATATATCTCAAGAGACTTATATATGAGAAAAACAGCAAGTGAAGGAACAAATGCTTAAGGAAAGAAAAAACAGTCCTACCAGACTCACTGTCTGCTTCACTTGGAGGAAAGACATAAATATTGTTTGCCATATAACAGTGAAAAATGTGTGATGAATGTAGCAACTGTAAAACCTTCATTGTTCCTTCAGCTAAAACAAACAGAATGTATAATTAGTTGGCTGCTTCTGCTTAATCCTGAGTCCCAAGAAGGTTTGAATCATCGTCTACCTGTTTTTTACAGTCATATTTCAGTTGTTTCAAATCATCTCCATGTTTGCGTGCACAAAGCCTCTCAAAACAGAAGAGAACAGTTGACACTGCCCTGACATGCTGCTCTTAGATAGTTAAAGGGGAGCTTCCTGCCTGTATTTCATTGACTTAAAGCCATACCAGTGATTTTAAAATGTTTATAGTATTTTTTTCACAGCCTTCAACTTCGTACATTTGGTTTTATAGATGAATCTCAGTACTAATTTTATTTTGTGGGTTTGGGGTTTTTTATGTGCTGTTTTCTTTTTTTTTTTTTTTAATCTTGCTTGATGAGGCAGTTAATCTATTTAAATTTGTATCTTCTGAAGTAAAATTCACTTCCATTTAGCTGTAGTACACGAGGTTAAAATGTTTTGGTTTTATATTTGCAAGGTCAAATTAAATATAAAGTCATTTTGTGGATGCACAGTAAATTACTGATTTTATTTCTGTGTCAGAATGAGAGAGTTTGGATTAGTATTAATATAAACTAAAATCTTGCTTTAACTGGAAGAACTCTTGAATAAGATAATGCGTTTACAGATACTGCTTGGAGGTTTTGTCTTTTTAGATAAAACTTCATGAAAGTCCATTTTCCTCCTCTGTAGCTTCTTGTCCAAGTTTAACTGCTGTATGTTTTAATGAGTAGTTGGGCATCTGCTCCCTCAGAAAAGCCCAGGGTAGCCCACTGGCCTTTCACAAAGCTCATGCAGAGAATATTCGAACACAATGTTTTCACAAAGGCAGTGTCATGGAAGAGGAAGTTCATTGAAGTCATCTATCAAATGTCAAAGATGCAGGTCAAAGCAATAGTTCTGAGTTCGGTCACAGTTGTCTGAAAACCTCAGCTAAATGCCACTGTGGAGTTGCAGATCACTGTAGAAAACACACACAGTAGTCCCACAATTTCCCTTCATTTCTGCAGGAAGAGACTCTTGGGGGGAGAATAGGGGAGGGTCAATCAAAGCCAGTGAAGTTCATGTCTGTAGAACTGGTGTTAAATAAGCCTCACCCTGGTCAGGCCTTGTGCCATCTTGAAAGAGGCTCTGGGTAAAGATGGCTTCGGAGTTTGTAGAGACAGTCTTTGTGCAGAGATAATGTCATTTATTAGACAAATTTCTGCTGTCAAAAAAATTCTCAGGCTGTTGGAAGTTATTCCATTTCTCCCAGTGGTATCAGCTGATATTAATTCATTTTAAAAAGAATAGTTCACCCTATGAAGTTTGCTAGTTTTGTATCCTTAGGTCATTAGGGTTATAGCACCACTATTTTAAAATCAATAAAAGGCTAGGTTATTTCCACGCTTTTTTCTTTTCTAACTTTGTTTGCTGATTCACCTTGGATTTCCTGAGCTACCTTATAGCTTAATATGACAGAACTGAATTTTCAGGAAACAAGGAGGGTTCTCTGATTCCTTTCTTGCTACCTCTTTATGAAGTGCCAAGTTACAACAATCAACTTCAGAATGTTTTGTAGGGTTTTTTTTTTCTTTCTGTTGCTTTTTGTAGTAGTGCAAGGAAGAACTACTGCACTTGAGCCTGACAGGACAGGTGGAAGAGAGCAGTACAGAACTTGGCAAGGCTGAGATTGGGGAGTGGGTCAGGCAGTTCAGAAGGTGGCATAACCAGGGGGAAACATTTAGAAGCAAGTGGAAACAGAAGCATTAACCAAAGGAAGCATGTTAATTTGGTCTTTTCTCAAAGGGATATTTGGATTATGTTTATTTGGTTAGTACTGTGATTTGTAGATGTAACTGGCACTTTTTTCCTGACTGGAAGCAACTCTATCTCTTGTCATACACAGCATCTCCCACAATCAAGTACAATTAAGCTGGGCTCAGATTTGCATATTTGAAGTTGTATGAGCTTATTCAAGCCAACAAAAAGAGGTCTGTCTTGCTAGGCTAGACCATTATTTGAGCTAATCTGCCTGCTTGTGTACAGTAATGTTTTGCATACGGTTCTAAGAGATATGTGCAGCTGGGTGGCATAGTTCTGAATTATTGGAATGATTCATGGCACTGGTTTCCGTGCAGTCACCTTTTTCCTTTTTAATAAGTGAATACAGCCTCAACTCAGTAGAAATCCAGGCTTTTTTTGCACTGCAGCACAAGTATTGTTTGTTCTTTATAGCAAAGATCAAAGGATTTTTTTCTTTTGTAAATAGCTGCAGGAACCACAGATCATAATTCATTGAAATTGCCCCCCCTCTTTTTAATCTTAGAACTATACTATTGTGGAGTATTTATTGTTTTACTATGGAATCTAGATGTCACTGGCTGCAGTTGTGTTGATTCAGTATGGTCTTTTGTATATGATTGCATTTAATTAAACACACACACATTAGACCAGATGCTCCTTTAAATGGAAAAACCCTCATAATATGAGCAAGGAAGCCTCCCCATGTTTCTGTTCAGGGCATTTTCCTCCCAGGAAAATGCTTGAAATGAGAAAGGGTGGTGTAAATACACAAGTGGTATTCTGAAAACTAACAGGTACTAAAAATGCTTCCTTTGGTTTTAGCAGCCTCCTTCCAGACCTCTGTAAAAATGTCTGCTTCCCCCATGGAGTGGGGTCCGTCTGTGCCAAGGAAGAATCCCAGCACTGTTGTGCTGACAGCAGCCTTGTCATGGTGTCTGTTGAAGTAATAGGTGCAGGTGTTTAGAATATAATGTAAATAATCCTTGTTTGTCATTCCTAGACGCCTCCTGCAGCCAGACATTTTTCTCCCCTTTGCCATGCACATACAGCACGTGGTCTGTAAATCCCTGTGGGCCCTCTAATTTCTTTGTTGTAGGTAAGGAAGGAAAAAACTAAGTTTTCCTTGGGATAAATTTTGTGCTTTGAATTCAGTTTCCAAGTAATCTCTTGTCAACTCCTCATATTTTATTTCTCATTTAACCTCTTTATCTTCTGCCTTTTTGTGCTAAAACAGACATTTCTTCTGTCCAAATTCCCCCTATTTTATTTTCAGAAGTTATGCTTAAGGAAGGAATAAGAGAAATGCTTTTCCTCCTGCAGGTTATTCCCATGCTTTAGTGCCAATAATACCCTCCTACACTCCTGTTTTATGTGAAATTATCATGTTGGCACTGGGTCAAAGAAGAAACTTTCAAATAGGGGGTGGATGGTAGCAGATGCAGTTTTTACATAGTCTTCCCCCATTTCCCCCAGTTTGGAAATGGTATTAGCACATGCACTGGAGAATATGTACAGGCCTAGAAAACAGGTCTGTTATTTAAATCATATTGAAAAATATGGAAACAGCTTGGCTTGATTTGTCTTTTCTCTTTCTTTGGAGTGGAAACCACATGTTTTATCTTAGGTGTGTTCTCTTACACTTGCCAACTTCTGGAGCTGTAAAGGTGAACGTTTAGGGTGATTATTTAGGACAATCTGTGCTTTACTCGGGTTTCAAAAGAGGCTTTTAAGCAGATCACATGCCAAATGTTTAAAAGGGGTTGGAAGAGGGACCTGTCCTTGAATATATATTACAGATATACATGCTTTCCCCTTTGTGTCCACAAATAATACACAGAAGTGTGATACTGCTAACATACCTCAATCTTTTGGTGGCCTGCACTCCTTGCAGGAGAGAGCAGTGAGAGTGAGAAGCCCACAATTCCACCTGCTGGAGGCTGAGTCTTCCCTTAGGATTCTCATCTCTTTCATCTACCTCACCTTGAAAACTTCCTCTTATCCTGCGGGAGTAGAGGGTAAGAGAGAAGAGGAAGAAAGAAGTGAGGCAGTGGAAAGAAAGCCAGAATACTAAACAAAATCCTGTAACAGAAGATTGCTTTCAGAATTGTACTGCTGGGCTTCAAGGAGTCTGCAATCTCACTTGTGTCTCTCCAGTATCAGTGTCCCTAGAAATACTTGAGCAAATTTGTTGCCATCCTTGCTGCTTTGCTTCCTATATTAACAGTCTGTATTTGTTGCTGTCTGCAACCATCTAAAAAAGAAGGGGAGCTTGCTTTTTTTATCCATGGAGTTCTTGCAAGGCCCAAGAACGAAGCCAATTTTCAGCTGTTATTCCCTGTTAACTTGGTCAGGGTTTTTTCTACTAACAGTAAAAAAATGAGATGAATTCCACAGAACTCTTCTATGTTGAGTCCAGGGTGTATCTAGGGTATTGTGTGTTTGTTTAATATGATAGCAGTAATACCCTACATAGCAGGATTTGGAATGAAGATGGTTATTGATGGTGGGATGGTATTTTAATGTCCTTCCAATCATGTTTCTTACAAGTTATATTGACTTAGAGTTCAGACTGCCATTAGTTACTCAGTTCTTCTGCCTAAGATGACTTGAACCATGAGAGCTGAGTTGGATTTACATGTTCTTTACCTTAAAGATCTTGTCTTAAGATCTTATCTTTACCTGACTGCAAAAAGTTGTCATCCTAAGGTCGGAACTCAGTTCTTCCATGTTCTTTGTCGATAGATATTAATGTGCATCTTTGTCAACATGCAGAATACTACAGTGGTAGATATATCAAGTGCAAGGAACTGGAACAGTCATTTGTAAAAATAATTTTTCTAAATAAAAAGGATTAATTGAATCGATATGAGAGGTGGTGCTGGAAGAGTCAAACTCAGGGTTCCACACTGCAGTTAGGTTCTGGAAAAGTGAATCTATTAAGATAGTCACATCTTGTCTCATTTTTATCATATACTTTCAGGAATTATTTTGATAGTCAGCAGTACTGAACTGCTGTTAAACAAGCCAAGGAACTATTGAAGCTCTTCTTTGGGTAAATGCAAATGCTGTACAACTCTTATGCTTGGCAAAGTTGCTTTTGCAGCCTCATGAAATCATGATTTCTTTCTGAGGTGAAGAATACTGTTGTTTCTTTACTTGCAACATCAACAAAGGGCAGTTGTTTAATAGGTGAAATTTGCAAGTCATAATAACATGCCTTTTTACCATTTTTGTCTTTTGATTGTTATTTTTGTTGTCTGTGTAATATGGGGCTGACAGTACGGACAGCAGGAACTCTCAATTAGCCTCGAGGTCAGGGATCTAGATTAAAAATCTTGACACCTTCCTGTATTGTTTCACCCCAATCTTAAAAGGGTGCTCCTTTCTCATCTGTGTTTAGTACCTTGTTTCTTCTAGGGGACATGTAAAGATAATTTTATTTTACAGCACTATCAAATTTGGTTCATGATGCCCCTAGAAGACTTCTTTCTTTGAGGTGCAAAGTATCATTTTATTAAGCTGTGTGCTTGGAAGTGATTTTTGTTTCTATATTAAAGCAAGTGAGAACTAGCCTTTCTACTGCTGTATGATAGACAAAGCTTCATTCTGAACAAATTTTAAAACTGTAGAGGTGGCTAATGGACATCTTAGGGCCTGTATTCAGTTTATTAAATGCGTGTAAAGTAATTTTTCTCACATCTCCATTCTGATATGTCTCAGTAAGTTTGAGTCTCCTGAGGTAGGCTTCTGCGTTTAAGGTTCTGCTTGCCCACCTGTTGGGTAAAGTAGCTTTGGACTTTGTTTAGGATGTCTGTGCTTTTTTTCCCCCTGTTACCACCATCCTCATAGCATATGATTCTGTGTTTATGACAGTGTATTTTCATTATTTTGGGCAAACCTAGAACATAACAAGACTGTGTGGGTTTGGGATTTTTTTTTTTTTTTACGATCTGGAAAAATATGACCTCTTTCTTTGAAAAAGATTGATTTATTTTTTTTTACCTAATACTAAAGTTTAAACAGGGTATTTCAGCTGCTAGTTGAGTGAATTAATTGTGGGATGAATGAAGACTGCACAGCAGATCTACTGTTGTGGTTTGTCTGCCGTTTGAAAAAGAAGTATTTCTAGAATGCATCAGAAAGCAGCAGGTATCTGTGAACATCACTGTACAGTTTGTAGCTCTCTCTAGTTCATTATTGCAATGTTCACACATGGAGAAAGTGCAGCACAGAACTGGAAATTACTTTCTGAAGGGCAGAGCACTAAAGGAATTGCTCTGACACATGAAGACTTTTCGTGGACACCCTGCCCCCACATTCCAACACACAGTTCCAGCAGGATTTAATGAAACTGCACTGAGGGGATGAGTCCTTGTTTTGTATGTAGAAATGTGTTCTAATCACATCTTCCAGAGAATTTTTCCTCATTATTCTAATTCTTTGCAATGTAATGTTAATGGCTAAAATACTGCATGATTTACCCATGTGTGCTCTGTCACTTGTTGGCACCTTTTTGATGTGGTTTTTGGTTTTGGTGGGGTCTTTGTTTGTTTTATTTTGTTTTTGCTTTGTTTTCTGTTTCATTTGTTTGTTTTTTGTAAAGACTAAAAAGAATAAATCTACTCTCAGGAAATACCTGAATAACCAGTATTCCAAAATACTTATTTTATGAGAGTTACAGGAGGAATTAAAGATGTTATATATGGAGTTGATTTGATAAGACTCAAAGTCTAGAAGGATCAGAATGTTGCTAGTACCATTATTTTCATAAAACGATTCTCATATTTTTAAGAAAATCTGTTAAATTCATTTATTCTTCTCGTGAAAGGTCATCTAGGCAGGTCTGTTAAATTTAATAGCTGTTTCATGATTAAGGGAGAATAGGAAGTTCTTAATTGAGGAACAGATAAAAAGCAAACTAATTAACTCCAAATGCATTTCTTTAGCAGTATCCAAACAGCCATTTCCAAGATGAACTCGGGTTACTCATCTTTTGAGCTTTTAATCATATTTTTAGATTGCATTTTTACACCATCTCTACTACAAAAATGACTGTAATTTCTGTCACAGTTGGAAGCATCAGTTAATAAATGTTTTTGATTTTGATCTAGGGAGGTGTTTGAATTGAGGGGGGAAATATTCTTAAGCTAATTGGGTTAATTTGCAGCAGATTGAGGGAGAGTGCAGTGGAAATGGTTTACTCCTATTCCTACCTGGTTTTCTTCCAGGCTTGTTCTTTTTTATTTAAACACTGTCCCAAATAAAGCCCTTGCCCTAGCCCTCTGATCTCCTGTAAGTTGCCTCATGTCTTGGGAAACCGCTGGTAGGGGATCCATGCGCTCTCACTCTGTTTGCAAAATACTTAGCAGATTGAACCATAGAATCACAGAGTGGTTCGGCTTTCCGGGCTGCCAGTGCACACTGCTGGATCATGTTGAGCTTCTCATCCAGCAGCACCCCCAAATGCTTCTCAGCAGTGCTGCTCTCCATCTCTTCATCCCCCAACCTGTGCTGATACCAGGGGCTATGCCAACCCAGTCTTGCACTTGATTTTCTTAAACCTCATGAGATTTTCATGGGTCCACTTCTCAAGATTGTCCAGGTCCCAGTGGTTTTTATAGTAGATCTAGGGTTTGTAGAAAAAAGGGAAAAGAGAAAAAAAAAATCTTCATAAGTTGTTTGCAATGGTAAATTTTAATCCCAGGGCTTGTTTTTGTATTGCTGGTCGAAGAACTCTTTCATGTCACAGTAATTATTGTAAAATATGAATAATTGGGAAGGTTATCAGGTATATCTACTACATTCTTAATGTATATGTATAATATTTTACTCTTGCTTGAATGACAAACTGCTCTGTTCTTTATAGTTGAAGCAATAAAGTTCGATTAATGAAGAAAAACAGGCCAAGGTCATCTGCCAAAGCCTGTTTTTTCTGTTCATAAATAAAAGAATGTGGTGACCATTAGATAACTCAGCTACTGTGAAGCCACTCAATTACATTTCACAATGATAATTTTAGTCACATATGTTTCTCAGAACAGTGTTTCTCTATTATTTTTTAATTCTGCAGAACATTTAAGCATCATCTTAAACCTGTGCAAAACAGTGTACAAAGCCCACTCTAAGAATTCCTGCTGAGAGTCAGACCTCAAGGAAAAAATATTTTTTCATATTTGGGCCTCCTTTGTACCACATGCAGAGAGACTTGACTCTTAAATACTTCTGTTCACATGGCTGATAAGTGATGCCTTGCAGGTCCTTCGTAGTCCATAGGCACCATGTGGAAATGTTGGATTAAACTGAAAATAAAGGAGGAGAATTCTAACATCTGTACCATCTGTAATGTGAATTTTAAGGCCTTGAAAAGTGTTTACATTCCTTCATCCTTTCTGTTCTGTGGCAAAGATGAGGCTTTTAAGAAGCATTTAAGCATATAAAGATCCTTGGGAGTAAGTTCTGAGTCTGTGTTTTGGTGTTCCTAAAGCTTTAGTTGAGGAGGACGTTGGGATTTGATGAAGGAAAGATGCATACTTATGTCCATCTTCTGTAACAGCCCTTCATTTTTAAGACTTCTTGGTTCTTTAAGTAACTGTGTAGGTGACTGTTTTCTTCAGCGGGTAAGGTGAGCTCCCTGGCTCTGTCTGAAAAGCAGCTAGCTCCAGGAATACAGTATCTCTTGTGACTACATCTACAGCCTCGATTTTCTTGTTGCTACCAGGATCACAGTTATCAAGTTTCCGTATGCTGATTTTACCATTAAAATTGTTTTGCTTCAATGGCAGTGGCATATTTTGTTGCCTCAGCCATAAGCCTGCTTTTATGGCCCCTTTCCTCTTGTTCTGCAGTAAAATTTTGTCATGTCAGAGCACTGAGGTGGAATTTAGAGTATTTGCCAATGATTTTCCAGGATGGCCATCATGGCTGCTGTGCTGCAAAAGAGTTTACTGGTTTAACAGCATTTATTTTAATTGCATACATGTGAGAGATGTTAATTAATGCAGTGTTAATGGTGAGAAATCAAGTCTGCAAAAGAAGACATTCCAGAAGTATAGGTTTTCTTGGTGTAAAATTGAGGCTATATTGTGTATATTCTAATAATGTACAAGATGGAAATCAAATAAGCAAGAATTTAGAAAAATTTGAAGTTAAAAACAACTATGTTAATTTTTCCTGTAATATGTGTGTGTACATACCCTGGGAGCATTAGAGCTTCATAAGGAATAGTGACCATAGGAATATTTTTTTCAGATTTACACGCTGGACAAAATAGAATCGCCATTCCTGTTATGTCTCTGAAGCTTCTCAGTGTTCTCAAATGATGATTTGCATTCTTTTAATTCTTTATTTTTTGTTTCACTTCTGTACATTATGAAAGTGAATCTCAGTTGTGTGGGGTTAGTTGGAAAAACTGGTACACACATTGAGATGCTTTTACATCCATTTACATATTCAATTTGTAAAATAAACCAGCAAGCCAAAATCTGTACACTGCCAGTTGGTGTAAAATTATGACTATGTGAGGGGTGCAGAAAGGTAACTTTTTATTCCTGAGTTACTCACTTTCCAGTGCAGGGTTCTCCAAACCTACTGAAAAGTGAGCTTGTTTCTCTAATGAAGTAGGTTCTACTGGCCAGTTAATGCTTTCAGGAATTCTTTGTGAATCTTGCAAGTTCTCTGAGTGTCTTTCTGTGTCATCAGATTTACGTCTTTTGGGGAGATACAAGTTAATCTTTTAGAGACCATATTTAACAGTAAATCTGTTTGGAAGTTTTGAATAGGGAAGTTTGGAATAGGGATGGTGAGTTAAATCTTTTCAGGAATATCTCAGATATTAAATAGGGATGTTAATCACAAACCTACAGATTAGTTACAGCAGTTACAAACTTGTTAGCTCCACTTACCTGAAGATCAGGAAAAAAACCAACCAACCAACCAAAAAAAAAAAACCAAAAACAAACCACCAAACAAAAACCCAAACCAAGCCCAGCACTTTAAATCTCCTCTGTTGACAGCATAAATTTCTATTGAAGGAATGCACTGACATTTGTTAGTGTCACATACTCCATCCATCATTGTCCTAAAAAAAAAAGAGCTGTATCTCCATATCCACGCATCTCAGTTATTGATTTGTCAGTGACACAATGAGCACAGTGATGTCTTGTCACCTTTGCTCCTGTCTATTTTTTATAGGCTATTTTTAAAAAATATTTTTTAAATAGTATTGAATGCCTTGTAAGTATGGGATTAAGGGAAAAAAATCTGAATTTTACTGCTGATGGCTTTGTGTTTGTTTGTTTTAGAGTGGATTTTTTTTTTCCAAGCTTGTTTCAGGCCAATGCTTCCGTCACTTAAAGAATGAGCATGTGACTGACAGGATACTATTTGGGAAGTGATGTGCAGTCTCAGAGTAATATGACATTTTATGAGCAGCTTGACTGTTTTCATTACCTGGATTTATACTTTTATTTCTGTGCACTAAGGAATAAGTAAGCAAGGCAGCTGTGGGAAATAGAAAAGCTGTCAGGATGAAGTTGATAGGACAGCCTTGAAATCGTGCCATTGTGTCTAATAGGACATTACGGCTGTTATCTTTAATCCTTTAAATATAAAAACCTGATCAAGCAGTTTGATCATTAGATTGGTATTAGGTAGCTACAACTTTGAAAATCTTGTGTGATTTCAACAAGGAGGTAACTGGTGATATAAATTAAATTAAACACATGCATAAGCAATTAAAGCATAGTAAGTAGTTCATGGTGATTTATTTTACAGTTAATGGGGAAAAACACACCTCTGCATTAACATAGCATTAAAGAGCGAGGACAGGAAAAGCTTCTTGTGGAAGAAACACAATGTTTGAGACACCAAGTGCTTGTTTGGTTGAGTTTTTTAAATTAGCAGTTACTGTAATATCAGTATAAAGTGCAATGCTTTATCAGCAACAAGTATCTTCTGACGAGTAAGAACTAAATTTAAAATAAATGTTATCATTTCAATTGCAGCAAGGCTGATGAGTGGTTGCAGGATGTCCTTATTAACACAGAGAATATAAAAATCTCCTCCAGTGCTTTGAAAAATGTGATAACATTTTTGGGTAAAGTATGCATGAACAGACGTTTTCGTGGCATATTAATGAAAGTTAAAAATAAAAAGGAAGCAGCATTTTCTGTATTTTTAATTCTAAACAAAACAAACAAAACCAACTAAAATACAGTATTCCGTGGTGGAAGTGAGCATTATTTGTTTACAAGTTATGGAGAAAGGGATCTTATGAAGAAAGCTGTTTCCACCTCCCTATGCTATTGTGGCAGAAAAAACAGGTGCAGAAGGGGTAAGCAGACAAAAAGTTTTTTGTGTAGTGGTGCTGACAATAAATCTGCCTCTAGCAGGTAACTGTGGGAGGAAATTTTTGTTTGCTTTACTATGCTTAACTCTCCCATCTTATCATACAGCTGTACCAGGTGCTTATAGTACAGAAATTGGGTGAATACTCCCTCTGAGTGAAAATGAAATAAAATTAAATTTTAATTGCTCATGAGCTGTTTTTATCGTGGGGTTACAGCCATTACAGATTTATTCAGAGACATCAAAGAGCAGTGCAAACCTCTTAGCTAGCTACATCTTCCATTCTCATTTAAGTCTATTGTGGAACACTTCAGGTGCCAGCATAACTAATGTCTCACTGGATGTGGAAAAAAAAGCACCATGATCCTAGGAAAAATGATTTATGTAAAGCTGGCAGGTTAATCAAAGTTATTACAAAAACAGTTACAAATTACAAAACAAGCAATTACAAAAACTAGCTACCAGTCTAGTGAAAGAGAAATGGTTAAAGTAAGGGTCTTGCCAGCCATGTGTATGATATTGATAGGGGTCATAGCTGGGCAAGCATTCATATCCTGCACGTGTGATGTGATGACATTTCTGTGCTCAGACCTTTCTATACCAGAAACAACTTTTGAATGTGGTATCTGATCATTTTAAGGGATTTCTTATGCTTTGGAGGACAGAACATTGTTTTTTTAGAATTGGAAGGGAAAAGGTAGAACATATTGAAGTACTGATACCTAATTAGCAGATAAACATCTCACCTCTGTAGCTGCCTGTAGAGGAAAGACCTGATTGATAGCACTTATTAACACCTCCATGACTTGAAGAGGAGTGCTTGGAGGAAAGCTTGTGTTCTTCCCTGATGTGTCATTTGGTCCACTTTCACCCAGATTGTGCCTTTGTTTACGTCTTCTAGTAGAGCAACTCCCACACTCAGTTCTGTTCATTATTTCAGTATTTTCTAAATGATGGTTCCTTACAAGAGAAGAAACAAAGCAATGATTTTGGGGAAAGGAAGAAAACAGGTAATACGGTTAGGGGTGCACAAAGAGCTTTTGGAGTGGCAGAGCTTTTAGCAAAGAATGGATGCAAAAATATCAGCAAGTGAAGGTAAAAGCAGATTACATGTGATTTCTAGTAAGAAAGAATAATAGAAATAAGATTCTTAAATGGAAGTCTGGAATTGTACCAGGAGAGCTTGTAGGAAAAAATACCAAATACAAGGAATTTCTTTTATGTACAATGAGTTTGGCCAAGAGAAACATGCCTTTTCTCTTTTGCTTCTCCAGTACATCTATATAGATATCATATATAAACACAAACATACATTTCTTACTAAAACTATGTCACATGTGTCGTCATGCATTAAATTACTTGCTCAGAAACACTCAGGTTGCACAACTTTGTGGCTGCTTCTTATTAAAACTTGTTTCTTCAGGGCTGGTCAATCTTTCAATCTAACAAGCACGTGGACATTGTAAAGCTTCCAAATGCCAGACTCTTTATGTAAGTAGTATACAAGCCCAGGCAAAGTAATTAATGGTTGCTTCTATTTCACAGCTTCATTTCTTCTACCACTCTTGGATGAAGAATCACAGTATTGAACTCAGAGTTTCTTTCCCTATGTATTCATTGCTCTTCCTCTCATGCAGTATGTCCTTATCTCATCCAGTTTTTACCTGTTGCTTTCGTCTGTGTTTGATCCTACAGATACATTATACACCTTTGCCAAGAAAGTATGACCCATTCTTCCCCTGCCTTCTTAAACTTCGTTTCTTTTCGTTTGCATGAGTTCTTTCTGAGTCTTTTTGGGTGCCCTGAGGTATAAGATCCAGCTGTAGCACGTAGGCTTTTTTCTCCTTTTAAGTGTAGTCCAATACCCCTTCTTTCTCTTCAGGCAAGCTTGGCTGGCCAGTTTTTCCAACTTCCCACTGTTTCACCAAGCTTCCACTTGAATGAGTAGCCTTCAAGGTTTAGTGAATCTCCATTTTATGAGAGATGTGTAAAAAGAGCCCTGGCACCACATGCCTGACTCTGGTGTTCGCTGGTGCAGCAAGTTCATCGCCTCTGCTGGGTCTGTACCTTGTACAAGGCCTGATTTCCTGAATCAGCAAGACCAAGTTCATGGTTGTCTGACAGCTTTTACTCCTACTCCCTTGTACATTTGAATTACATTTACATGATCTCATGTTATCATATGTGCTGCAAAGCATGCACAGTACTCACTGAACAATGAATTATTTCCATTAAGTTTTTATCATCCTCTTCATGTAGCCTCCTACCTATTTCTAATTGGCATCAGCCATCTCTGCATTCACAAGTTTTTCACAAGGACTTGTGAAGTGCTGAAAAAGCACTGCTCTAACATCAGGGATCTGAAGTACAGGGAACTGATAACTAAACCTTACAGAAGTGTCTTAGCTCACTGCCTCAGAGCAGACACCTCGCTTAAAGGTGTCTAAAGCCTGCTTTTTGCAGAATTTATTTGCATATGTATGAAGTAGTATTTTATAAATTAAAGAGAATATAAAGAAATCTAGTCACAAATTAATTCTTTAAAAGTAAGTTCATAAATGGTATTTATTTCCTTAAAATATAAAAGTGAGTTACAAGGGCATTTGACAGGGAATCAGTCATTCAGAAGGGAGAAAACATTTGACTCCTGAGTAGGCAGAAAATGAGATTATGTTTTTATTCATCCATAAAACTTTGGTATATCTAAATAAGGTCATTAATACTTAGCAAATAAAAATCTTAATAGCACTCAGCATCATTTACCTCTGCTACTGTCTTGACCTAGGGAAGAGAAAATCCTCAGCAGAAAATCCTAAATAACTCTGTAATTCTGATTCAACCCTGAAGTAGTATTCATTATGTGAGTTAGGTAACTTTTGAATATTTGATTTTGGCTGCCATGTACAATTAAGCAGTTTTAGGTAATCAAGTGGTCTCTGAGAGCCATGTGTTTTATGAAGTGGTAAAAGTAACATTTCCTTTAAACTGTTTATATCCAGCTGTTCTTTTTAGTAAAAAAAAATCACTGAAGAATTTGTTTAAGAATGTTTGTCACTTAAGAAAGCTCTGAAATAGTTCTCAATTCCTAAATTTAAATGTACTATATAAATTTAGCGGGTTGGTATTAGACCATTCAAGTAAAATATTAAAACTCTGGGGGGATGCTGTAACCCTGTTTCTTACCTCTTTATCTATTTTATTTACATATATATATATATATATACATACTGCCTGTAGTATATATGAAGGTTTCTGTTTATTTTTCAACTATTTCTAAAAAGTTCAAGGAAAACATTAAAAAAAATCAAATGGTTGACCATTTGCAAAATCACACTAAAACTTTATTTGCAAGCAGTTACTGAAAGGGAAATGTGGGAATGTATATGTTCCATATAGAAAATAGACCCTGTTCTTCTCCTTCAGTGATACATAGGAAGGGACATAGCCTTAGCTAGAATATTAATCTTATGAGTAATTTCCCCATCCCTGGAAATTTGGAACTTAGGTGATGAAAGAAACATCTCTAGAAAATTATTCTTCTTGTGTTGACAACACCTCAAGATGTTCCTGACAAATGAAGTGTAAAATTTATTTTCAAATACCATTTTTCTCAGAGTGCTCTGAAATATTTTATTTCCCTTAGGATACTGGCTTTGACCTTAAAGCAAGTGCTGAAATTTGAAAATTCTGGCAAGCCTCTTCAGCAAAGAGTGAATAACAAGGGGCTGTTTCTTCAGAGAGAGCTGGGACTAGGAGTTGTGGGTTATTAGTAATTATAAATACATGTTGGTAAACATATTGCCAATTAATTTATTATATTGTCCCATCAATGAAGTTTAACGTTTGTTGCCAAATATTTAGTAAACAGAAAGCTAGGAATCTGTGTATTCAAGATGCAGTTGTGAATTTTGATTTCACCAATTTCCAACTTTTTAAACCTAGGCAAGTGTTTAGCTAGTATGACCTCTAATGAAAGCCAGTGCAGTCATGACAATGTTCTGCAAACAGAGTTGTTTCCTGTGACTGTATTGATAGGTGTTTATAATGTGGAAGAGAGATTTTAAATTGTCATTTACCTGGTCCTGCAAGGATTTTATGTGTTCCGAGTCCAGCCACTTAGGCAACAGCTGGTGTCTTCTGTATTTTGCTGAATTCATTAAATGGACTGTGGTTTGTCTCCTTTTTTTGTCTTGCTTTATGACAATATAAGTTTAAGCATTTTATATTCTTCGTTAGAGGATAGGTGTAATAACATTGGTTTGCACTGCATGATTTTACTTTTCTCTTAGAACTTATGAAGAGTCTTTGAGATTAAATTCACACTGTGGTATAAGCAGAGTTATTAAAATCAGTATGTTAAATGATAAGGAAAGTGTCTTTAAATTTCTGTGTTACAAGAGAAAATTCAAACATCAGTAAACATTCTAGATATCAAGTGCAATATACAAAGGCCAGTCCAAGTATTTAATGGATGATCCTTGCCTATTGGGTGTTTCTTTGCAGGAGTGTATACAATCCCATTAGACTTGCAAAAAAAATCTTTTTTCAGTTCTAAAATTACCTGTGGTGCTCATTATTTTTTCAAGTGTGATGTAAATCTGGGGCTCACAATTCTGTCATTTGGATTGCAGAGAGACAGTTTCTGTGCATGTTTACCCACAGCTCCCCTGCATGTGCAATATCATTAAATAACTGCTTAGAAAGGATGGACTGGACCCAACAGGCGTGGGTTAACAACTTGTTATTTATGGAAAGTGCTCCAGCAGCGTGGTTTTCTTGCGAGTCTGCTTATGTGCCAATAATAGGGGCCAATTTCCAGACAAACATAGCTCTGCTCATATATTCTTTCATGAGCACAGAGATGCTGAACTGCCACAATGATGTATGAAACTGGGGCTTTGCACAGATTTAACAACATATGCAGCAGTTAGAAAGCTACTTTTGTAAATCTGATTGCTGGAGGATGAAGAACTAAAGACGTTTTTTGTGTAGGCTTGCTGGTTTTTATTGGGCTTTAATTATTTGTTTTGTTTTGCAGTGGCAATGCAACAATGGTAAAATAAAATTACTAAAGATTGATTAGAAGCATTGATTGTTTCAGTCTGCAGAGTATATGACCTGCACATGAATCCTCTTAAAAGCTGATGGCTGGAAAAAGGGCTTAAAAAAATAAAATAAAAGAGAACATGTGGATTATTTCTTCTGCGTTCACAGAAAGGTTTTTTTTTTCTTGGTTTCACACAAGCATGCTCTATTCAGTGAAGTAATTGCTGTCTCCTTATCTCACATCCCAAGCTAAGTTCAGCGTCTGGAAAAGCTTAAGAACTCAATGCATCAAATTATCCTGCTCAAACTGTTGTTTATTGCAGGCCATTTTGTCCTGTCATCTCCATGACAGAACGTCAAAGCTTTTCTTTCTGTTGCCTTCAGCTCCCAGCATCTGCAGTGATCCGATATGCTACCCCTGCATTACAGGGGACAGGGGAGACCATCAAACAGGCGTCACTGAGGCAGCAGTGCCAGGGAGCTGCAGCCTGGGGAACCTCTGGGGTCCCTAGCAGTGGTGCCTTCCCTTCTCAGGCACCCACACACTGACTGGGTTTGTCAAACCTTCCAGCTTCTCACGTGATGGGCGGTTCTTGGCTGTCTTTTCTCGTTTGCTGATATGTTCTAAAGTGTAATGGCGTGGAACTTTATGGCATTCCTAGGTGTAGGCCGTTATTATTTCCTCTCTCTCCACAGGTTTACGTAGCTGTTTCCCCTGGATGGTGAAAACTTTTTTGCACATGTGCACAAAGTTACAGAGGGCCTTGGCAAATGTGTGTGAGATGTGGAGGTGGGGAATCCTGTCATAGGATTCTCAGTTCTGAAGTGTTCAGTATTGCTGTAGTGCCTCTTCTACCTTTTTCATTTTGTCTGGTGATATTAATTGTAATGTCTATGCAGTCATCTAAGTCCTACTTCAAGGTGAGACCCAGCAGTGGGAATCCAGTGCTGCAGTTTTTCTACTGTTGTAGCTTTAATGTGATGAAAAATACTTTGAGGATATGCTTTTTAAAAAATACTGTATTTACATTTGTATGGAATTTGTCTGTATGCAGTTGCCCAGTTTTAACAGTATAATCCTCTTAGTTTTAAGGTTTTCTATGATAAAAATGTCCTAGAACACAAAAACATAAACACCTTCAAGCATCTTCTAAGATCATAAATTTGTCACTAAACCATGTTCTTCAGATATTTGGACTCATTCAGACTCCAGTTTATCCTTCTTCCACTGGCCCTGTAGGATGTTCCTATAGCAAGTGTTAAACCGCTCTGCATCCCCAACAACAACACGTCTGTGTTTTTGTGTGTGAAATACTGTGATATGTGGAGTCTCAGGTAGGAGACAACAGGTGACTTCTTGTAGTGGATGGATCTTGCCCACTCTCAGCCCCTTGATGGGGGTGGCACAGCGCTGATGCTGTGCCAGTTCTGCCCAGAAGCAGCCAAAACACAGGAGTGTTATCAGCAGCTTTCCAGCTATCAGAGCAAAGCACAGCTCTGTGAGGGCTGCTAAGGGAAAATGAACTCCAGCTCAGCCAGACCCAATACCCTTCTGCAGATTTCAATAACCTGTGGCTTTAGGGATTTACCGAGATATTCCTGGGGTTGCAAACAGGGACAGCATGGCTGAATGTGAAGTTTCAAAATATACTGCTCAGACTATTACAACCATCTTGTTTGTTGACAAGTGTTCAGTGATTTTTGTCATAAATTTTTGTCATAAAATTTTTGTCATAAAAATAGCTAAGAGCTGAATGAGTTTGTTCTTCAGCATAGATTGATTTAGACGTGTAGTGTTGATCTCACTATCATTGATAAAGGGAGTCTTCTGAAGAGTGATATCTGTAACATGCCCTGCTGTATGGCAATTATCTACTTAGTATAGGAAAGTAGCATTTTATGTAATAAGTAGAATGGAAAGAATTACCTTAAAATTTGTCTGACATTATACACTATGACTGTAGAGTCTGATTTGCAAAGACATTGAACTTATGTGTTCAGCAAAGAAAAGAAAAAAAGCCGTTTCTGTTTCAATTTGTCTCTTCATTTGCTGCATAATGAAGTTGGGCTTCGAGCTGGAGATCCAAGTTCAGAGTTTAACATCAGAGATTCTCTTATCACAATCTGACTGGATATTCCATTAGTATAGCAGTTTCAGAGCTGCCAAAGATTTGTGTTCTTCTGTTTGCCATTTGTACAACTTAGACACCATCAGTATGGGAAGTGCATTATAGAAAATAATTCAACAAATGTAATGTTTTATTTGTTAATTCTAGGACTCTGTAAACAAATAAATGGAGGTGAGAACACTAAGGAATACTGCATTTCACAGTTAAATGTTTATCACTCTAAAAAAGAGCTAAGTAAATTTGACATATACTAATAATTCCTTTTTTCTACATTCATTAAAATTAAACTTTGCACTCTTGTACTGAAAATTTGAAGAGTATCAAATAACACCAGACCAAAAAAAAAAAAGTACAAGTGGTAACTTTTGATATTCAGAATTATCTGATATTCTGAATAAGGATTTCATTGTTTGTGTCGAGTAGAGAATCCTGAGCTATAAATTGTTTGCTGCCAAGGTAAGATTTGCTTTTGCTGCTTTTTGTCTATTAAGGATCCTTAGTAAGGAAGCCAATTTAAAAAGTTAATCGAAACATAGCATACTAGTAACACAAAAAATAAACCAGCAATAAACCAAGCAGAAATAAGCAATATAATTTATGAAATATCATGTAAAGAATATCAGGACCTGGTGTCCCACAGTGTATGCTCTATTTCTTTAACTGAAAAAGTTAAATTTCTGCCTAAATCCACTTTATCACTGATTGTTGCCTGATCTGTGAAGAGCACAGCCAACACATCAGGTGCTGTGTTTATGAATGAGGGGTGTTTTTGCAGATGTTCAATTTGCTGGCTTTAACTCATTAGTTGTGTTTGTTGCAAGGAGGAGAAATACCTGGGGGATGAGAAGTCCACTACGGCATGTGTACAGGCTTTTTGTAAAAATCTCCTGTGTTGGAAGAAGGAACTTGTGTTTCACACACACTGTTGAGTCTGATGTGGCAACTCTGTTCTTGTGTTATGGTAACTGAATTTGCACAGCTTGGAGGAGGGGGAGAAGGACCCTGAGTAAAGCTCAGCACACAAAATCCTGATGTAGTTGTTCTCTTTTCTTGCAGCTTTTGATCCTTAAAGGATAATAGGCTTTTACTGGCTTTTTTGTTTGTTTTCTTAGGGTGGATTTTGTTTTCTATCACTGGAGATTGCATTTGGTATGTGAATTATCTTGAAGAGAGGTTGGTCTTCCAGGACTATATGATAAATAAATGGTGATGATGGAAGAATTACACATTCAGGGTGGGATTTAGAGTGCATGGCTGTGTGCATTTTTGTGTATATATATATATGGCAGAGCAAATTCAAATCATGAATGATCAGTGATACATGCACATACATGTCAAGTCAGAGGAAAATGTAGCTGAAAAGAAAAATATTTTGCATTTGTAAAAATGGCTAATTATAAATCTGGCATTTGAAAATTGCAAATCTGATATTACTTCCTATGCGTCTTAATTAGGTTGTGTAATTTATCACCTAGGACTTCAGTAAATCAATAAGAACTGCATTTTTTGTCATCATACAGCAAAAGGTGGAGGGAGGGAGAACATTTCTTAACTTTAGGGTTAAAGGAAAGTATCCTTTCATTTAAAAGCAAAACCAAATATGAAACACCTTTTTTGCTAGTTGAACACACAAATGCAAATGTCTACCGTGACTTCAAAGCATCCAGTAGGAAAAACAGGTATTTAAAGGGATTAATTTATGATTTCTTTTTCTTGAAGTACTTTTGATGGGGTCTTGCTTCACTCTTTATTTCATCAGACTTCTTCAGGTCCTGGCAGTCATGCTTTTTGGTTTGATAGGTTGCAATCAAAACAGGTAGTAGGTGTTCCCCATAGAATGATGAAGGGCAGCCTAATGATTATTAATAAAACTCCATGGTATATTGAGCACTTCTGAAAGGTAGCATGATAAATAACATCTGGTTGACAAGAGAAAGCCCAAATCACTGCATGTGGTTTATGCCAGTATGTCAGTTTTCCACATACTGAGTGGTAGTTTGGAAAGGGAAAATAGCAATTCACATATATTTGTAAAATCTGAACCTAATCCAGGATATCTCATTGTTATGCACAGCCACATGCTCTGTATGTTAACTATTAGCAGTGAGCAATTTCCATCAATATTATCTCTGAAGAATCCAGTTGCCTTGCAAACTCTGGGAAATTAATTTGTTGTGAGTATGGCTGTACAGCTTTGTTGAAAGTATCTGTTTGTATTAATTGAAAATACCTACTCCAGCAGTATGAAATGCTTGGCATGGTTCTCTAATAAAAATTTCTCTTCATTTCAGTTGCTGTATTTTTGAAATCTGAGCCTGAGGAGGTACATACATTCTTCACAGATCTTAATTCTTTGGGAGACTGACAGGGGTTCATCAAACTTTGATCTCCAAGGTTTCAAGCAGTTTGAAACCAGCTGCTGCTGAGTTCTATTAAAGGCAGAGGGGTTGGATCAATCCAACAAAATACATGTTGACTTGAAAGAGAGGTTATCAGCTCTGCTTAGATTTAAGGTTAAAGATGAGGGTGAACTGTGAACATAAACTGACAAGGACATGACTAGTTTAGACACAAATTGAACTGAAATATGAGGGTATGAACAAAGAAATACAAACAAACAAAAAAAAGTTTATTGCTGAGGCTAAATGATCTTTGCTTTCAGATAGACTCCCTGAAGTTATATGTTGGTTTGATCACTCAGAAATGTAATTAAGAGAGAAATCAAGCACTGCTAAGATTTGGGAGTATTTTTGTTACCATGTCTCTTTCTACTTCAAAGTGGGATTTTTCCAGTGCCTTCAAAGTAAGTGGATTTTTTAGTACAATTTACATATTCTAAAAATATTTCTAGTCACTGTAGTTTGAGATGAAATAGTCTAAAAGGACTATTTTTAAAAGCAGAAAGTAACTTCATTGTTTATCTCTAAAAAGGCTTGTTGGGACACAGGTTTTAGGTAGTGAGACTCAGAAATTGTTCAATATTTCAGGATGGCAAAGTACTGTACAGTTTTTTTGGGCACATTCACTGCAGAGCAAGTGTCCTTGGATGCAGAGATTGCCTGTAGTTAGCACACCTATGGAGTCAAAAGCCTGGGTGGCTGTATCTGAATATTTAGATATTTATTCTCAGCTTAGTCACAGCCTCTCCATCTGTAAAATGAGGTGAATGGCAACATAGTATTGGTGCTAGTGCTAATGCTTTTTTAGATATTTGAATTGCAAGCCAGGCACGAGTTCCAAAATATTCCTTTATTTATTTGTCATCTGGGCTACAGGACAGTTTGTGAGTGCCAAGTTGGCAAGAGTAAACAC
Source organism: Pycnonotus jocosus (assembly GCA_013400435.1). Classification (NCBI taxonomy): domain Eukaryota; kingdom Metazoa; phylum Chordata; class Aves; order Passeriformes; family Pycnonotidae; genus Pycnonotus; species Pycnonotus jocosus. The sequence goes on from VWYP01013094.1 coordinate 23,576, forward strand.
AGGCAATTGTAGCTTAAGTAACTTTCCAAGAGTGGCTGCAGTCTTTTGCCAACTAAAGATTACTGTTAGTTACTCCCTAAGGTATGCAAATGTATATCTCAGGGATACAGCTGGGTTGTCAGCTGGGACAGAGTATTTGTGTCGAAGGTGATTCTTGCAAGTATTTCCAATAAGGTTTCAGTGAAACCAAACTGAATTCTAGCTACCAGGCAGCTTAAACCTCTTGTTGTCTGAGAGCTGGCTGACGTCAGAGAGGAAAATAATATTAGACTAGATCCTTGCTTTGCTCCAAAATCTAGAAAGTGGACTTCTGCAGCTGCCAATGAGGAAATCAGCATTAGAAATAGCAGAATATGTACTTTCTCCACTACTTCTCATTATGATTTAAGCAGCTGAATGAATATATGATATGAAAGTTGGAATAGTTTGGTTGATTGACATCTCATAAAGCTCCTGTCATCCAACAGTACATTCATAACACATGGGAGAATATGAACCAGTACTGCCTGCAAAACTCCATGTAATGCAAGCATAGAACTGGCCTCATTTGTGATGGTTTCTGTGAAAGATCCAGTTAAAAAGGGTCAGTCAATAAAGATGAGCACATGCTGATTTCCCATCTCATTGCTGCTTTATCCTTGCCAAAGTTCTTTCTATATTTAAGCTGGAAAAATATCATTTGTTATTTTTTACATAATTAGCATGGGGATGATTTTGACAGTTCCCACTCCACATAAATTGTGAGGATGATTGAGGGAGGTCAAAATATGTCGGGATTAAGCATCCATTTCTCACCTAAATGGATTTCTGAGAAACATACTCAGTTTATTTGATTCTTTTTATCATAAACTCTTGCAATCAAGTTAAGGGGATAAAAATTAGTGCTAAGTAAAACAGTCTTGGCCATTTTTCTTTTGAACAGAATTCCAAGGCCTTTTCCTGATCACTTGTACTTAAGTGGTGCTATAGAGATTAGATAACAAACTGCAAAATTCACTACACTATTACACAAACCCAAATGGGGGTGAAACAACTGTATCTAGTATTCCTTAATTGTGAAAAAGTTACTTTAATTTAAAAAACAAACAAACAAAAAAAAACCCCAAACAAGCAAACCACTAATACAAGTGGAAATAATGGTAGACAGGCTTCAGCTACTGAGCAACATCTGAAGTTGATGAGACAGAGGAGAGAAAATAAAGAATTTCCTTTAAAGTATGTTAGTCAAATTGCAAGGTAAAACTTTATATTCTTTCTGAAGAGCACTGATGCTACTTGACATTCAAAGGCAATACATGCTGCAGCAAGAACATACTTTAAAGGATAACCAAAGCAGTAGAAATTTTAAGAAAAAGTTCAAATGCATGCTGAGAAATACTTATATTTCTAAAATGTCATTCATATTCAAACTAAGCAGGACTAAAAAAAGCTACATATTGAAAAGAATTCTATTTATGTGATGTATCATGCAGTAATAAAGGTTCACAGGCCCAGGACTTTTTTCCTAATATTTTGGTTGGTGTGGTTTTAACTGGCCCATACACTGAGGTTCCTTGTCTAGTGGTTTTGTTCTACCATACCTTCCAAAGCTGCTGCACAACCTCATTTCTTCTTCTTGTTCTTTTCTCCTTGTCTTTGTCAGCCTTGTGACCTTGCCTCTTTACTTGCCAGCTCCAGATTTCCAGTGTCAATTGTTACTCTCAGAAGTCAAAAATCTTTCTGTAATTTAAATTTGGAAGGGAAAGCCTTAGCCCAGGTCCAGTGACCACAAAACAGAACACTGATCACATCTGATTGACCATTTGTCTGAGCATTTTACTCTTTTCAATATTGGCAAAACCAGTCTTAGAAAACAGTATTGATTTCTAGTATAGTACAGGTTTAATTTAGTGAAACTTTCAAAAACAAAAGGGGAATGAGATATAGTACTTGTGATTTTCAGAGTAAAAACATACAACTCTCTATTTCCAAGGCCCTGAAGGAATGTTTAGGCTGAATGGCTTAGTGCCACATTCATGATATAAATACTATGTGTATTTATTCTAATATAATGTAGGTCTATGTTATTTTCCACTCCTGTGTCATTTTACAAATTTGTGTCCAGTGTTCTGAACTCCCAACAATCTTTTTCAGCATTGTTGCTTTCCAAGTTTCCCAGAGAGTGTCTGTGTTTCAGATTATGTATTTCCAAATAGATCAGTTGACATTTTCAGAATGAGAATCTTGTTTTTCTATACATAGCTCAATTTGTTTTCTCCTACCAGTGTTTGCATATCCCCTCCATTTTAATCTCCTCCATGAATTTCAAGTCTCTGTTACTTACTCCCCTTTCCAGATCATGTATGAATATATTAAATAAAGATGGATGTGTAATGGATAGCTGAAGTTTTCCATCTGATGCTTCCAACAAATTGAGATATTGCAGCTTGTCTCTTAGAAACAATTCCCGTTTCATTACCAGGATGTGACAATATTTTTGTCCCAAATATATATATGCAAAATCTTATTCAATGGTAATTTATGCTATACTGTATAAAGTGATTTACCAAGGAGTATTTATTGTACTTATGACTTTTCTCTTATCCCCTAAATTTTGACAGATTTTTTTTAAAAAGCAAACAGCAAAACAACAACAAACAAACCCACCATACCCCTCCTTCCCACATCCCAGTCTTTAATCAAAAGAAAACATTTGGCTGTTAAGCTTCCTTTTTTCTAATTGAGCATGGTCATTTTTGTAAGGCATGAGTTCTGATGGTCTGAATTCCACCTGGTCTGTGTGGTCAGTGTTAAGTAGCTGCTTACGATGAGCTGCCATCTGAAGATCCATGTGCCAAGGGAGAGACAATCCCTTGAGGACTGCTGAACTAAGTTTTCCATGACCTTTGGGTCTTTTCCAGCTGTTCTATGAGAAAAGTTTTGTTTCGAGGAAACTGTTTGGTAGGAACAGCTTGCTTTTCTTGTGAAAATTTCTACCAAGTTTTCTCTTCTCTTCCAAGATGTTTTAGGACCCAATAGTTTTTTTAGGTGGATTATGAGGTAGAAAACTAAATAGTACTCATCTTCCAATACGCTGAGCACTCCATGATTGTGACTGAATGCTTACATTTTGTAATTTTCTTAGTTTTAAAAATCTAGCTGAGGAGGCATTAAAGGCACCACCTGGTCATTGAGGTGCTAAGAAAATATTCCTCTGTTTTTGATCCCAGTACTCCAGAGGCAATATCTATTAACAGCAAGCAATGGACACAATACTTACAGTGAATTTATTGTGCTATTCTTTAGACAGAAGAGAACTTCCAAACAAGTGTCTGCTAAATTTCTTCTTGTCTCACACTGTCACTTTGTAGAAGAAGAGTTTCTTCAGTTATTTTGTCCCCAGCAGTTTATGTCCTCTTTGAGTGTGCAGTGCAGGTCAGCCAAGGAAAGTGCATTTATGTTGCATTATCTGTGGAGACTGTAATCTCTCTGTAGGCTCAGTGGCCTCATGACTTTGGAGCACACTCGTCAAGAAGACTGCCTGTTCTAACACTGGCCTGTTCTTGTGTGCAGCTATGAAGGGTGTCTGAAACAACATGTATTCTGATACATTTACTTTACCTAGGACTTTCCTAAACAACTGCTGCAAGAATATAAATAGCAAACATCAGATTGAAGCAAAGTTAGTGAGGAATTCCTTATTGTCAGTCACTCCAGGCAAACTCAGAGATAATTCCTGAGTTCTGAACTGAGCCCTTGGCCAATGACTCATTTTTGTTCTATTACTCTGAAGAGTCAAATTTACAACCCAAATGAGTACACCTCCAGATATTACTGTCTTTAAAAATCTGTAGCAAGCTTGCTGACTACAGCTTAAGTCTCTTCAGAGTGAATAGTTATGCATAATCTTTTTAAATCACCAAAATTATTAATTACTTTGAAAGATTTCTTCTAGCGAAAAGTAGATAGCTTCTATGCCATATGACTGTACTTGCAATAATCAGCTCCCACAGGTCAATTAAATGCTTCAGGCTTTAGTCAGCAAGCAGACACCCATCACTGCTGCATGTACTTAGATGGAATGGAAGTTATTGCTTAATTATTCCATTTAAGACTGGATGGAAAAGGGGTCATTACGGGTTTAAAGCTTTACTTTCGATTTATATGGCTTAGAATTATACTTACAAAGACAAGAGCTTTTCTCTTTGCATAAATTAATTTAAAATCATAGACTTTTGAGTGCTCTTCAGAAAGTAAATGGGATTCTGATTAATTTTACTTCTGCAATTGCAGGACTTAGTAATGAACTAAATGTAGACTGAAATCATGAAGAAGTTGAAGAGATCTTCTAAAATAAGTGTGAAAATGTCAGATGGATGTGCTGTACATGTGTTTCTTTTATATGATGCGACCAACTTTTAGGTTTCCAGCCTATATAGTGAACACTGTGCAGTGCCTCTCTCAGCCTTCTGTGGCATGTGTTCAAGGGGTGAAACACATTACACTAAAAGCTTAAAGTTGTCAGTGGAATTCTAGGAAAGTGGGGAGATATGTGGTATTACATTTTGTAAAGAAGCAGTCTGTCTACTTTCAAGAGTTACATTTTTGTGTCTGATTTACTGCATTGCATCCATATGTACAGCTTATATGCAGCTCTGGTACACTTGTACTGAGGAATCCCCCCATTCTTCAAATAATTGAATAATTGTGTACAATGTCCTTCTGGTTTTAAACAAATTCCTTTTGATTTAACTGATGAGTATTTCTTACATAATCCAAATATCAGGTGTATGCTATGCAAAGTATTGATAGACACAGCAGTCTTTCTACTCTAATTTTAGTATTTCCCAGTGAGAATTTTGTCCTCTCTATCCATTTTCCCTTGTGTGCCATATGTCTTTACAACAATTACGATCTTTAAAGAAAATAATTCTCAGAAAGCTTGCATCAGTCTGTCATAAAATTAAAATTTATTTAAATTATGGGGGTTTGCTGTGCACTCAGTGAAATTCTCTTTGCAATACGTTGAAGTTCTGAATAGAGTTTGCCTTTCTATGTGTTTTTCTTTTCAAATTGTTTGTTTAAACTGATCATTTATTTTTAACTGCCTCAAGCAAATGCACAAGAAATAGAAATCAGTTTCAAACCATGCAGTGAGGTACTGCTTTGATCTTAATTCAGACTGGTTTCGTGAAAACACTAACTGTTGTTACTTGAGATAATCTTATCCCATCTTAACCTAAATGACAAAAACGTTACTCAAACTTAAGTGGCTGATGTAAAATCAGTTTTACTGTGTGGTCTGGTTTTTCAGTAACACACACACAAACAGTATTTTCAGAATTTCATGTGAGAATTAGTGACTTCCAGCGTGTGAATGCTCAGGTGGAGCAGTCAGAAATGCAAAACACTTTCACTGTAATCGGGAACTATTGAAGGCCACGCAGTGTCCCTCGGCCAGCTACACACTTCAGGTCTCCAGATTGTGCTCAAGACTGGCTTTGTTTGTCTATAATTTGCACTATTGCTTTTGGATATAAAACTGCACTGTCTCAATGAGCTGCAGCAGCATTTCAGAGTGCTTTGTCCAAGGGGGAGAAAGTGCAATTTGTGTAAAGAGCAACCTGTGGAAGAAGGGGGACTAAATCAACTAAATGGAAGTTTACAAAGATCAGAGACATGTTTTCTTTAAAATTATAATGCCATGGGATTAAAACCAGAAAGTACCTTGTATTCAACAAAGCTAAAAGGGTTATCTGTTAAGGACAAAACAAAACAATAAAAATAGACAGCTCCATGATATGATTCAACTTGGTTTGCTTAAATCAGACCACCCAACCACAGCATTCTCCTGGAATAGTATCTTGTATACAAAGCATACATTTTTACTGTTAACCTCTCAGTGACTTTAGATAACATTTCTGGACACATGTATGGTATATTGTAACCTAGTTGCCAATATGAACACCTTAAGATATTTTCTCGAATAATATTGTTGTGGCCACCCAGTGAGCAGCCAGCTCTTATCTGTAAAGCCAGTTTGAAGAGCAATGGCAGCTCTGTGGTAGATATTAGCTGACACCTTTAAACTAAATCTTTTGCTTCACTGATCATCAGTCTCTGTGTTAAACAAGCCAAAAAACAAGCAGATAAAGGAGAGATTTGAGATTACTGTAAAAACTGCAACGATAAAAGGATTTGCCAGTTCAGAGTCATTTGCCATTTGCTGAGGATTCAGTGTAACCACAAACTGATGTTTGCTTTGCCATGATTTCTCTTTATTTTCAGCCAATGTCCTGTGCACCATTCCATGCATAGCAGAATAATAATTTTCTTTCTAATGCCCAAGGCAGCTGGTGCGTCTTGAGTAAGAAGATTACATTTGCAATGGCAAGACAAGTATCTAAACACATTAAATTAATCTCCCAGTCCTCCTATAATTGAAGAACCTCGTTGTTGAAATTTTGCTGTCTGCTGGAGAATTTCAAAACTGTGGCAGGGCTGGAGTCAGACTTTGATGGCCTCACAGTTATATGGTTATCCTTCATGCAAGTCACAGTGTAACAGAGGGCTCAGATGGCAGGGGCAGAAAAAATCCTTATTACTGTATCTACCACTCACATTCGCTCTGGCTTCCTCCTAAGAGGACACTGCAGCATTTCATATGAAACAGAAACTATATTTTAAAACCTTTCCTTAGCTGTTTTCTTCCCACTTTACAAGTTGAATGTATTATTACTGCTACAGGCAAAAGGGTAAATTTCCTAGTAAAGGCAAAACCATTGTATAGATATAAGCCCTCCTGACAGTCATTCATAAATAATTATATCTCTATGCTTCTCAACTACTTTGCACTTTTTTTATATCCCTTACCCCATTTTTAAGCAATGTAGAATAATATAAAAATTAAGACAACTGTGACCAGTGTGTTTAAAGTTTATCTGTGGGAATAGAAAGACAACCAATGTCCTTTACTGAGTTTCCTTTTCCAGTCTAAAACCTCAGCAAGATATTTATTTAGATGTTCCTTTGAATGGTGAATTTCTTACTTTGTGGATACCAGAGAACAAACAAAGGAAAGTTATGAAACAAGAAGCCCAAGGACAATCAGGCCATTTTTTCCCCTAGATGCCTTAGGATTAGACTATTTTGTCAATTATTTTTTTCTGTGCAGTTCTGTTCAAAGAATTACTAAATGTTGAAGTGCTAAAATGTTCCAAAACTGTTAAACAATTTAAAGTTAAAATAAATAGTGGTTTCCCACATTTGCTTGACTTCCTTATCTTTGGATTTTCTATTTCTGCCTACTGTGAGATTTCTTTAATAGTTTCATGAAAGATCTGTGTTCTCGGAAAGGTATGTGTTCCCTTCACATTGTGTGCCATATTTTTGATCTTGGTGCTAAAATTATAGAATGAATTTAAAACCAAAACAGTTAAAATGAAGCAAGAACAGGTATATTCTAATGCTAAAATAAAAACACATCCACACTAATACTAATATATTAGACTAATACTTTGAGTAGTGTAAAAATTAACAAAATAACAAACACCCAAACACAAGAAGGATGGCTATAAAATGAAAAAGAACTCTCCTTGAATAACAGCTTGCCCCTATTTTACAGATGGGAAAACTGGGGCGCGTAGAGAGCTTAATTGATTTCCCCAGTGTCACTCTATAAATCATTGATGTGACAAGGCCTAAAGCTGATTCTTTCTGAGAGCTGTGCAGCAAACTCTTTGCCTGACTCTCTTCAATAAACAGATTCTGAAAGCATGTTCTCTTCCATGCAATAATTTATACTTGATGCATGAGAAGCCTGAAGTATGAGCAGATAATGTTATTTGATCTGTGTTTTGCAAAAAGCCCTTCCAGATACTCTGTTCTACTTGATCTGCTTCCTTCATAAACAGATTTTCTGTTGCTGACTTCTTTCCTCATTCAATCTCCTTTCTCTTTGTGTAAATGAAATGGCATATCCTCTCGCCCAGGTTCTGCATTTATTTCATGCTCTCTTGAGTTTGGATCATGTAACTCATCTCAACCTCTCTGAGAGGGTAACCTTCTTTGCTGAAGCTGGGTCATGAATAATTTCCTAGAAAGTGAGGCATTACCTCTTCTTCAACCCTGGAGCAGAGGGAATATCAACTGTGCACAATTATTACCAATAAAGGAAAACCTGTGAGTTAGGCCCTTTCTTAGCAATAGACTCTTTATATGAGAGAAAAATTACTGCATGACTTACCAAGACCCGTCATCTTCCTTGCCTCTCTATGAAGTCCTTGTTTTCTTTTAATCAGTCCCATTTGTTAATGTCATTCATAAATACTGGACTTCAGCAGCATCAGGCTTCTCTTGCGTGAGGATTGCTGGGTACCAGCAGTCATGAGCCTTTCTATTTCCTGCCTTGCCATCTGGCCTTCATAAAAGGAAAAAAAACCTGGGACAAACCTAGAATGAATTCTTCTTTTAGGAGCCTTTTTATTTTGCCTTTAGAAGAGCCATCAGGTCACTTGTGGCACACACTCTGGATTATCTCACTTCATTACAGCTTAAAGAAATTTATTTGGAAAAATGTTTGGAAAATTTATGACATGGTCAGAGTTTTTATAATAGAGGTTGAAAGATGTATTTTCAAAATGCTTCAAATACAAATGTGACCAGTTATCTCATACTACCTGAAGAATTTCTGTCCCTGATTATACAGAACAAATGAAAGGGGAAATATTTCCTTATCAGAAACACTCTTCAGAGTTTAACAGTATTCCTTAAAAAATATAGCAAAAGCTCTACTCTCTCTACTGGTATTCAAGCATGATGGAGTAGCAAAATCCACTATATAAAATAGGGCTTTTTTTGGCAGACATTTCTGTAGGTTGTTTTAATTTATGATCTTGAAAACTAAAAAGCAATGTAAGGGCATGCCCAACTTCATGTTAATGATGAAACTGCTGATATTCTCAGTTAATGTTGATTTGAAGGTTGAGTGTAGTTTCTCGTTGTTTGGACAAAAAATTGCCCTTTCATTCTGCAAAACTAGTGCAATGCCTCTGGGTTGCTGAGTTCTGCTGCCACCAGTTTCAGTTTTCTGTCACCAATCCCCATCTTTACTGTAATCTCTGTCAAGTTTCTAGAGCCTGAGAAACCTGTGTGACCCTGAGGTGTTTGTATAGTTTTAGACATATTAGCTAGGGAAAGTAGTAGGATGAAAGTGCAAATATGTGGAGAGTCGCTCAGATGCAGGAGATACTGGCAAGAATGTTATGTTAGCTCAAACTGATCAAAGGAAGTAGTTAATGTGAAGATTCGACTTTTTTTAGTGTGGTGAGTTGTGATGCCACATTCTTTAGGAGAAAGGAACAGTCCTAATTATTTTTTTTAACCAGGATCCCTCTTATTTTTGGACAGCTGGCTTCATTCTCATTTCTTTCTCATTATAGTATGCTATAATAATACTCCAGGCACCATGCTGGCACTCTTGACAATATATTTTTGCTTGTGCAATATGAAACTTCCATCAGCACAGAACTCTTCACCAGTATAGTTAAGGAACCCAGCTGCAGCTACTGTACCAGGCAACATTGTCCTCATAATTTCACAAAACAGTGTAAAACGTAAATTTTATTCTTTTCTCGTCTTACATACCTGTTTTATATGATCACCTCACGGCAAGCAGCTTTTATTCTTCTTGCCGCTTCTGACATAACAAGAAAGACACAAATTATGCAAGGCTGATTCTGATGCAGAAATCTTTCTGGAGAATTCATAGTTGGCTAAAAAAGTGTAAGAGGGACTAAAAAGACCTAGGCCTGGCTCATTTTGTTCCCCATCTCAGTTGTTTAAAAGGCAATTTCAAGTTAATTACTAGCCTTTTGCCTTTGGAATCTGGCAGCCTATGGTTTTGTTGCCTTTACTAGTGTACAATAGAGAGAGAGGTGTAAGAGGTGAAAGGGGAGTAGATCTTAAAAGAGGAAAACAGTAAGCTTCATTTTATTCATAGGGGTGCCTGTTTTCCTCCTCCATGTTTGAGCATCTTGATGTGGAGGAAATGGAAACAATGGTTTGTGTTTCTTCTTGCATACATGAGATATGTTCATAGAGTCCCTTCAGGAGCAGAACAAATTTCAGGTAAAATGAAAAGAACAATTGTCTTAGGCCAGGCATGGTAGAAAAGTCTAATAAAACTATGTGTTGGGCAAATCACTAAGATGTAGGCAGGAGGAAAGAAGCCAGGAGAAATCTTGCTGCTCTTGAGTTCTTAGTCAACACTTCTGAGGAGTGGGAACATTGTTTAATCATACTCAGTTTTTTTAATTCCAGTCAAGTATGGAGAAAATAATACTCTGAAAGGTGGAAACACAGAAGAAGAAAAAGGGCAGGACAGACAACAAAATGCTGCATGCTGCTGACTTTCTGATGTGATCCAAGACTGAGCGAAGGCAACAACAAAAACAAATGTGTGAACTTTTTTCACAAGTATTTCTACATAATTTTGATACCTTTATAAGTCAGGCTTTGAGAATATTAGAATATTGCATTTATATGGGAATACAACAGTGATTTCTACCTAGTGTGCCACATTCATTAATACATTTTTTTTAAATGAATGGTGATTTGTTTCCTGTGCCTCTGATTTTCTGTTGCATTTTGACTGTAATTAATGGGAGATTACTTACAAAAGGGAAGGAGCATAAATAGAAATTTGAAACATTTTTTCCATGGAGAATTGTTGTATTTACATGGCACATTTCTATTTGTATTTGCAGGCTTTTTTTCACAGAGGTATGAAAAGAACTTTTATTCTTTATTCTTATTCCTGTGTTGCAGCTGTCAACCTCCTTTGTGGATGGTCTGCAAAAATCATAAAGATAGGCAGGACCACTCCTTCCTTGAGTGTCCATGACTGCTGAACAACCTGTAAATCTCCCTCTGAATGACTATTTTCATGTACACCTAAATCACGCCTCTTGCCATACCCACAGAGAGGGTTAAAAAGATCTGTCACACAATTGCTGATCATTCTTTTTCCTCATTCTTTCCTGTTGTCAAAGACTTTCTACCTAAGAAATTTCAGGCCTGTCTAGGTGTTGTACTGTTTAGTGTGCATATCCAAACCATTCTATTGGCTTAATTGATAAAATAGCCAGTACACTTGGTGTGGAATTGGAAACCTGCTAGGTGAGAACACAACATCCTGATTAATGATGTGATATGCACAGAACTGCAGACAAAATATTTGATATCAGCTGTATTTTTTTTTTTAAGTTTTTAATGTGGTCGTAACACCTGGGTTAGATATTCTATTGTGTTTCTTGTTGACCTATCTCAATAATTGATTTCCCTTGCAATTAAATTGTACAGCTCATTCCTCTTTCTGCCATATTAAAATCCAAATAAAACAAAGGGTGTTGCTGCTTAATTTGAAGGATTGTAGAAGCCTGTAGTGTCTTCCAATTTTTAAATACTCCTTACTGTCTGAGCTATGTAAGGGCTTTTAAAAAGTGAAGATGGCACACAGTGGAGTAGGTGTTGAAGAGAATTTACTGAGGAGTCAAGCCTTTAATCTGACATATTTCTTCTGATGTCATGCAAAAGGTAATGTGCTGAGTGTACACAACAGCACCCAGATGAGGTTCCTGTGCTAACTTTATGCTTAGCCTTGAGATCTGAGTAAGTTATGGAGAAGACATTAGAAAGGTATTAGTCTATAGTAGTAATTTCTTTCTTTTTGTTTTAGAACTAAAGTGATTTGTCTTACAATTTTCTTGAACTGATTTCTTTTCATTTCCTTGAATGAATAATAAAGAATTGGTCAGAATTATCATTCTAGTATGCTAATGCAGAGGTGTTTCTTTTGCTTACCTTTTTTAAATGCAAATAATTGGCATACAGTTTAAAAACAGTAAAATGCATGCCAACTAGTTTGACAGTATTGCTATTAAATTCTAAACAACATAGAGTCACACTACATTTATCATTATTTAATGACTCATTCACTTTGGTCCCTCTGTGAGCCCTTGATGTTATTTGTCATTCAGCATTATGCCGCTAGAAGTGTCAGCAGTTCTAGGTCTCACCTTGCCTTAGACTGAAGAAACCCCCTGAAGTGTGTAATTTTTGATCATATATTTTCTGCCTTCAAAATAAAAGAAAATAATGTCATTATCCTATCCTCATTATCAGGTTCTGATGATGTTCAGATGCGTTTTTTAGTAGCCTGTGATTCGTGTAGGCAAGAGAAGTTTTTATATGCTTTTGAAAAGAAAGCTGATACATATTTATACCCTTTTTTTAAACCCCCAGTTAGTGCCACCATTTTGTATTCTAAGTTAATTAATTCACAATGGTATGTTACACGTCTTGTGTGTTGTTAAATGTACTAATAGATCTTTTAGTAGATTTTGGGAGAGAGTTGGGTTTGGCTTTGCATACAGGGTCATTTTGAACCTTTGTTTTTTCTGTTTTATCCCATCTGCTCTTCCTTTGTTCTCAGATGAGATGAATAGAGAACACCGGCCTCAATTGTGGGATGAGCAAAAAATTGTAGTGATATTTTGGAGAGAAGTCAGACTTTTTTTGCAATCTTTTTGGTGTATTTGATTAAAAAATATCAGACTACAGATGCATTCTAGGAGCACCCAGTCTTACTGTGGGGATCCCAGCATCATGCCGGAAAGACAGGACTGACTGTTGATTTGTGTCAGTGCTGTGTTCACTTTGTCATCTCTATTCTCAAATCCAGTATTTTCCTCTGTTCCTGAATTTTTCCTGCTTTGTTTGGTCCGTGAGGAAGCAACCTGTGGTTCAGCCTGCGATTTACTGAAGTGCTGCTTACGCTGGGGCCTTTTATTATTGCTGGCAATTGTCTCCCACAGCTGCTGGTGCTGAACACAGCCTTGCATCGCTCTGTGCTGCATCAGCACCCTCCTGACAGAGCCAGAGCCACTGCTGAGAGCTTCTATTTCCGTAGTGTAGACAAGACTTGGGTCTGAGTAAACAGTTTGGGATTGTGAGTTCCTAAAGCAATTCCTGGAGAAGTTATTTGATAGGGTATTTACCAAGCTGATTTATAAATTCTCATATAACTGATACTTGCCTGGGCTTATGCAGCTGTTAAGAGAGATCACCGAAACAGGAATTGCATATTGTTGCCTTAGCAACTACCACTTCATATTGTGCTTAAATCACTTGGAAATACACAGTGTATCTTAAGGAACTGCTTCCAGCAAAAACACCCAATCTAAATAATTCTGAATAATTTCACAAAAGAAGCATAAGGATGGCCTTTCCTAACAAAGATCATCATTCTTTGAAGCTTGGTTGCCTTATTTCACTACAGACTTAGCTTGTTACTAGAAAAAAAGCACAATAAAATTTAAAGGACCCAAATATTTGTTTACTCATGCCACCATAATCCATCTCATTGCCAAATTGGTTGGAATTTGAAAATGAACAGATTCTCCTAAAGGCCATCTTCCATTCTATAAAATCAGCATTGATAGTATGCTTTCTGATGCTTTTATTTTTAATGTCAAGTTTTCTTAAGGGTAGACTCCTTGTCTAGTTTTTTTGTTTTATTTGTGAAATGTTATGGGTATGAAAGGAAGACCTTAAACACTATTTTCCCTTTTCAGATGTTTCTTTTTCCTATTTTGATATGATCTTTTTATTTAGACTTTTTCTTTAGATGTTTGCAACAGTTTTGTGGGGTTTGTTAGAGCATTTGAAAAAGAGAAGGAGGGAGAGGCTTTTGCCAGTATTACATAAAGGCAGCTGCTTGAGTGCTCATGCTACCTGCTAGTCTCAAATACCAGTTTTGCACAGAGTATTTTATATTGCTGTAGCAACCTCCCCAGCTCTGTGGTCATTCCTCTGTGTAACAGTCAGAATTGGATTTTGCACGTGTGGAAACAGCATTTCAGAGAGCTCAACAAAACAGCGTCTTAGCAACCATGTGCCGGCTCCAGAAAAAAGCCAGTTTCTGGCACCTCATCCTTTTTCTGCTTAAGCTGAGGTTTACAACAGAAGGATCCAACGAGAGAGACTGTTTTCAGGGCCAATATGTATCTCCCATTTCAGAAAACTTATTTTCCTTTTGTAATGTTGTACACAGTCAATGAAATTTAGAAATGCAGTATGACAGAGTTGTCAACATACTACTTCTATTAACCCTTTTTCTAGGCAATGAAAAGGAGAGACAAGCAAAATGCCAGCTTACAGAATTTAAAAGGAATCAGATATTTTGAGGACCAGTTGTCATTTTTAGGTCACTGCTCACATCTCTGAATATAATTTTCATCTAAGCTGCATGGCAGGGTTTGTATGTGCTGGGAGAAGCTACATTTTCCCAGCAGGAGACCAAATCAAAATGAAGCAGTCAGATGCAGGTGCACAGTAATAGAAAGGATCTATTTACCCTGAAGCGTGAGCAGTGGGCCAAGAAAGCAGAAGCGGTCTACTTCTATCTCTCACCCCCTTCTCTTCCTACCTTTTCCCTCCCCAATTACTATGCCAACAAATTCATAAGGGGACCAAAGAGAAGGTGTTCACTTGCTGTTAATAAGCTGCAGTGCCTGCTGCCGAAGGTCTAAAGCACTTTTTTGTTATGCTGATTGTGTACTATTAGAGCTGGCTGTCTTTTAATTTATACCTAATCCTTCCTTCCAGCTTGCACAGCCTCAAGCCAGCCTGGAAAATGGTTGAAAGAGTTTTTTCTGTGGGCATCTGTTGCCTGTGTCCATTCTGAATTTTGAATGATGCCGTGGAAAGAGCAGTGTGGCTGAAGCAAATGTGCCTAAAGCAAAATTTAAAAAAGCCATTTGCCTAGGTATTATTTCATAAATCACACTTTTTATGCAATCTAAAAAAATATAAAATAAAATTTTAAAAAATTATGCCCTTTCTTTACAGAAGGGCAGTTCAGTAATGATGATTTAACAAAGTCAGCTGTATTGGTTGATGGTGAAATGAGACACCTTGCTGAGCACACTCTGCTTTTCAATTGGGTTTGCAGAGTTCATTAGTTAAGAGCTGAGTACTTTCTTGTATGTGAAGACAACCACCCAATGCTGTTTTCAAGGCTGAAAAGAAACCCTGTGCAATATAAGTACAGGAAAAACACTGAGAATATTGGTTTTGTTGCTGATTAGTGGCATTGTAGGACTGAGACAGCATTGTCTAGGTTTGGGAAGAAGAAGTAGGAATATACGAAATCCATGTGGTGAATTCAACTGCTTGCTCTGCAACACTGGAGTGCTCAGGTTCTATGTTTCTTTCTCAGGTAAAATGGGCTCAACACATGTTGTAAAGATTAATCTGACTGATTATTGTATGATGTAAAAGATGTGGAACTCTAAATATTTATGTCACTCTGTTGCTGTAATTCTGTGCAGGCTTATGCACTGAACATAGCATAATAAAAAAGAGGCATTTACCCATCTGGAATTGGACAGCCATTGTAACATGAGCCTTAGTGAAGTGGCAACTGTCTATGCTGCATGCTACAAAAGTATATTTATCCCACCACAAAAATTGTCATGCTCAGGAGCTGAACTATTTTAATGTTTCTGCTTTCCAATATCCACATTTAAATCCCTAACAACTTTGTTAAAAAGCTCCAAGTCCATGCTTTATCTCCAAGATCACCTTCAGAAAGAGAGGGATGTATACGTCCTGAATTTTGGAGGAGCAGTGCTGGGTAGCAAAACAAAGCAGTACAAAGGAAATTTGAAGAGATGTGTTCTGGTATTGTCAAAACAGGACCATGTCATAAGTTTCTAAAAACTTTGTCTCTTTTACAGGGAGTAGTGGCCACTTTGACTTCTTTGTCAGGTGGAGAAAACACCTACAATATGTAAACAGAAGACCTAGAGAATGCTTAATAATAATTTTCAAGAATTTAGCTTCTATGGATTCACATGATTTATAAAAAGTAGGTCCAGCAGTTCATTTCTGCTTTATAGTGAAGAATACATAGTCTGCATAATTACTGAAATTTATTCAAAATAATTAGACCACAACTGAAAAATCAGGAGAGAAGTAAACCAGAACTGATGTAGAATAAACACTATCTACATTGCTTTTGCTTAAACTTTGTTATACTTAATAAAGGTCAAATATGTATGTTTACCAGGAATATTCTATATATCAGAATAATCTGCTAAAACATGCACGCATAAATTGTGATGGTGTGTATTTTTCATGGCTTGCTTTATGACGTATTTAAATAACAAATACAGGAAAGCAGATTTTTATGTGGCTTCCAAGCCTTGTACTAAGTATGGTCCATGATCATTTGGGTCAGGATCCAAGCAGACCTCCTTCAAGAGAAATGGAGACATGCTTACCAATTCCACTGTGAATTGAACTTAGCCTGAAGAAGGCTTTGGCCACTGTCCCTAAATCAGTGGAGATGCTGAATGGGCAGCGTGCTTTCTTCTGTGGGAGAAGTATAGGAATACAGTGGTCATTAATTTATATCTTCTTAGCCAATCAGTGACTCTTAAAAACAAAGCTGATAAAATACAGGTAAAAGAGCGATAAGGAAATGTTGAGAAAAATCCTGTGCTGCATGATCTGGCTGTAGTAAGTAACAAATCCAAACTGTGCAATCATAGTCTTCATTGACAAAAAAAACCCTGAGTGTAATAACAGCAGGGACCACTGTTGATGTTACATAGCAATATTCTGTCAAAGCATGTAAAAAGGAACAATCCTTGGCACCCAAAATGTTGCAGAGTTTAAAAACTGGTCTTGTGTTTTATATGTTTCAGTCAGTTTTGGTTTAAAAAAGAAACTTAATTTGACTGCAGCCAAGAAGGGTTTCGGACATTTCTTGCTGTTCATTTGTTTTATAAAATCAGCCAGCTGGAGAAAGTGCTTTTCTTGGTTTCCGGTAAAGGAAAAACTGAGTTAAAGAATTATCGTGTCAGAATTTCCTGTAGGATAAATGAAAATTAAATAAAAGTTCCTAAATGATTTGATTATTAACTCTGAGATTTACAAACTTCCTGGAAACTGTGACAGTGCAGGAAGTGATTGGACTAGCAGCGATTGTTGCATTGTTTTTGGTGAAAGCAAATTGGCCTTGTGTAAATTATGTGACCAGTCCACTTTGGCATGGGGGAAGTCGCTGGGCAAGTTTTTTTGCTATCATTCATAAATATTTTCATAATGTCATCCATAAAGTAAAAAATAATGTTTCTGTAGGAAACCTTTCCAAATTGAGATGCCAGGGCTGAGTTGCCTCAGTTCCAGATATTTTGGCAGAATTGTAGTTCCCTGAGAGTTGGAACTCCTGTGTACCTATGGAAGCAGATGAAAGAATAGGAATAAAAATAAGATACTGAACTACTTCTGCTGCTACATGCCTGAAAAAAATCATCAAAGTTATTATAATTATGACTGTTATTAGATATCATGTCTGGTTTCTGCATATTTAAATTCTGAAAGAGGTGAAACTTAGGCACTTAGAGATCCCAGGGGAATAATTGCAGAAATGATGACATATTCCACTTCTTGAACAAATTTCAATACCAAAGCTGCATTCTACGTACTTACATTTCTTCTTAATTATACTTGGATGCAGGATAGATAGTAATTTTCTGTCTTACAAATGCATGTAGCCAATTAGTCATGTAGATCATGAATACGCAATGGCCTAACTCATTAAATGGAATTTTCCTTCTCTGTTGTTATGGCAAAAGAGTCTGCAAATAGCTGAGTATTGTATCTGTCTGTGATCTCAGCCTTGGTCAAGGCTACAGATCCATAACTTCAGCAGGTGGACAATTACCAGGTTTTACTTTTTGTTCCTTACAGTGTGCCATGGTAGTCTTGTTTGTCTGACTGTCTGTCTCTATGCATGTACTGTTAATTGGTATAGGCTGTTTCTCTCCTCTGAACTTCGGGTCCTCAATTTAAATGCCACCGCTCTGATGTTATGTGATGAATTTAGTCTTCCTGATTTCCTCCCATTCCCAAGAAATTCTGAGCCCAGAAGCTCTCCTCCTGGTCCACTGAGACATGCAGACCTGACCTCTTTTGGCTCCTGGAAGCAAAGCTGAGAAAAACTGGCAACATGTCTCTGAAGAAACCACAGCTTATATCAAATGATCTAACACAGGTGTTCTTTTCTTCTTCCCTCCGATTTTTTAATTTTCTTTTTCTGCATAATATGTTTACTGTTCTGTCATCTCAGAGTACGAAGATAACACATGCAGCCTAGTCTGTCTCACAGGCAGGGCTCATAGCCACACTGAAGGCAGACTGTGATAACCACAAAAGAACTGAGAAATGAGTTACAGACCCAATATTTCTCTTAGCCGGTTTTGCTAAGTTTCGGTGTCGGTAAATAATACATAGGATGTGAGAACATGACTTGGTGATTGGCCTTTGTGCTTTTCAGTGGTAGCATGTTTGCCCAACCATGAATGTTGCTTATCTAACACTCTGTCCTGCTCTTTTTCATAATATTGCAGGACATCTGAGACTTGAGCACTTCACTGCTACAGTGGATGTTGAGTTGTGATTTTTGAAAGCTGTGGTCTCAAATATTATATAAGTAACAAAACCTCTCTGTTTAGGGGAAATGTTTTCTGTAATCTTATTACTGGAGTAGTTATCTCAAGTGCCTTATTGACATGTTTTGCAAAACTCCTCTGGGGGTTTAAATTTAATGACTGTTTTCTTGAAAACAGTAATAAAAAACCCACCATGCTGTTGGTTACAGTGGATTTTTATTAAAATTTGAGTATGTTTTATCTGTTGTTATTTGTAGTTTCAGACTTCCTAGAGAATGGAAATTCTAAATGTGCTATAAACAAGTCTTAAACACCTCTTAAAAGTATGCAAAAATGTACATATTTTCTACTATTAAGATTCTATTACTGGGTCTGGAACTCGGGGATTTTGCCCCTTCTGCTGTATACCCCACAACTTGGGGTTTGGGTGAGTGAAGTCTGTCTGCTTTTGGGGAAATGAGCTGGGTGTTTGCTGTCTCCCTTGCTTTTCAGGGCTTACTTTGGGAATGTTCCTGACAAATGCATGAGGAAGGGAAGGCAAGAGTTATTCTGTGAAGTCTTTCTTTGTAGCAAATGAAGAATTATATACATATCTCATATGCATACATATGTGTGTACATATATGTACTGTAATGCCGATGTGACATGCTGTTCCTATTTCTTAAAGTTCTATTTTCTGCCAGAGAAAATCCTACTCTGTAATTAGCATTAATAATCTGTAATTAGGATTTTCTGTAAGAACAAATCCTAATCTTATCTTTTACTGCTTGTACCTTTAAGAATTAAAACATTATTATCCGCTCTGCATCTTGCAGAGTTTACATGGAACTTATGACGGAGGTCTTAAAACTTGTGTGTAACAGCTGCCACTGGGATGTGGTGGGAATCTTTCAGGGAGAGGGGAGGGGAATGTAACTTTGCTCATGGATATTAAAACTTTGGAGTAAAATGTGAAAATTTTTTGAGTCTCAGAATAGTAATAAAGGCAGTGAGTAAATTTAACTTGCTAGACAGTTGTAATTTGCAGAATGCATTTGTCAAATAGTTTGGAAATAATCCAGAGCACATTTAGATGGAGAAAGTAGAGATGGGCTCAGACTAAAAATGTGAGCTAAATGTCCTTCCAGTTTTGCAAAAATTAAACTATACACTTTGTCATAAACTCAGTAATGGACATTTAGGTGTTATGTTGGGGTTTGTGAACTTTGGGGAAAGTCAGATTTTGTTCCATATCTGTTTGGTCCCTAAATGCAACTGATTTGTCTTGGTGTCTTCCATTTAATTTTAAAATTGGTGCTTCCTTTAAACTGTGTAGTGCATTTGGAAGTTGGGAAGTTTAATTGAAGCATTGGTCTTTCCAGACCAGTGTTTGTTTTGCATTTATGTTGGGTCTGTGAGTTGTTGAAAACTGTTCTTCTTGAGTCTTTGTAATATGCAGTGTTGGCTCCACTGCCATGGAAATTGATGTGATCTCATGAGTACAGTGAAATGGGATCACCAAGAGGGGATAAGGAGATGCTGCAGCATTGTAAATAACAAGTGTGGCTTTTTAAAGAAAAGACACCCTTTTGGTGATCGATGGCAGATTTTCGTTGTTATATATATGAAGATGTGATGGACTTTGTTCACATCTGACATTTTATTTGCTATTATGTTAATAAGTAAAAATCAGTTTATATTTCTGAACTGATTTTTTATGTTAGGCCATTACAGCTCCTCAGTTCTATGCCTCAATTCTACTTTTAACCCTGTTAGTTTTAGACTTTTATAAGTAGGGTTTTCTGTACTCCACTTTCTTGCTCATACAATGTTTCCTCAGAGAATTTGATTATTTCTGCTAAGGGCATTTGTTTGTAGATGCAGTTCCCTTCTCAGTATAATTCATTTGGGTTTTTTCTGAGTCATCTCTCATCTTATCTTTTCCAGGTTGGTGAGAGGCAAAGAGTTCTGGTAACAGAGGAATCCTTTGACTCCAATTACTACGTTGCTCACAATCCTTTCTATGAGCAGGTACAGTTAAATAAACCAAATAACATCTTTTTGTTTTATCTTTGCTAATTTCAACAACACAGCGTGTCAGGAAAAAAAAAAAGCTAGTAAAGAAATAAGAAGCATTTTCCAGGAAATATGTGCCCATCAAGACTTTTAGATATTTTATTATTGTGTTGTAAATATAATTTACCTGAAATTATGTTAAGAAATATACAGTGGATGTTTGAGTATACAGCGTGGTTTAAGAAGCTGTTAATCATTGCAGTAATTTTAATTTCTGTGTCCCCAAAGCATTGATCTCTGAATAGTTGAATCATGACAATTTGCATACATCTTTCTGAAAAGTGTTTCAGGCAATGCAATGCAATTTGGGGGGAAAAAAAATCTAACAATAAATGGGTGAGAAACTTTTAGATTTACACTTGAGCATGGTATGTTGTGTTTCATAGAATCATACAATGGTTTGGGCTAGAAAACTTGCTGGCCACCCCTCTTTGGATGCAACACAGGACACAGTTGGCTTTTCTATTTCAAGTGCACATTTCTGGCTCATGCCCAGCCTCTCATCCACCAGCACCCCCAAGTCCTTCTCAGCAGGAAAGTTCTCACTCTCCATGAGTTCCTCTCTCAGTCTATACTTACGTCTGGGATTGCCCCAACACAGCTGCAGCACCTTGCGAGTGGACTTGTTGAACCTCATTATGTTTTTATGTAGGTCCCCCTAAATGGCATTCCTTCCTTCTAGTTTCTGTCACTTCCTTTTTTGTACTTCCTGTAGATAAGTTCTTACCCCACAAAAACATTATCTTTGAGCTAGGAAGGACATACATGCATCAGTTTCATAAAATAGTTATTTTTGCTCAAAAGCTGATGACTTGCTTGAGACCAATAAAATTGGCTTTCCTGAATCATCATGATTTTATTCTTCATTTTCTTGCTCTAAGCTGTCTGAAGTTTGCCTTTGCTAACATTAGATATTCAGTTTTCTGAACCTGCAGAGACTATAGATGATGGCTGTGCTTTCTTCTGATTTTCGATTATGTTGCAGAGTGTATTTATTTATTTTGCCTTAGTAGTAAGTAACATTGCTATTCTTGAAATATCTGTTTCTGTTAGATACCTGGGTCACTAATTATTTTTTCTCACTTTCTCCTTTTTTTTTTATAAATCTTTTTTTTTTTTTTTGTTACATATCCAACTTCTGTCTAAGTCTTATGTATCAATGCTATTTGATTTTGTAGCTTATCAGTCTGAGTTCAGGAACATGGTCTTCCACATAGAGATTAAAATGAAATTTCTTAGGGCTTTTTTGTTCAATGTTTATTTTATGGAAACTTAATTAATTAAGTGAAAAGCAATATGTACAGGAAACAAAGTGTTGCTTTTTATGCTGTTTGTACAGCACTAATACAGCTTATGATAGGGACTGGTAAAGAATTCACAAAATGCAAATAGTCATGTAGGGACTCATTTTACATTCTATTAGGGAAGAAATGCTTTCCAAGAAAATGCAAATCTTTTCCCAAAAATCTTATGTGTAGCGTGTTTCATAAGGATGGTATCCTACTGTTCACCCAGGTAAGCACAAGAATCTATGCTAGTAACTAAGATTAATAGCAGTAAATCAAATGATAGTAAATGGAAAACCACTCTAAAGTCTAAATATCATATTATATATTATTTAAGCTGAAGCTCAGAGTCCTGGTGTAGTGCTCTGCTAACTCAAATAGTTATCAAATGTATTCTATCTTCACTGAGCTTATCTGTACTAATAGAATTTGCTATTAAACCCACATTGATAGAGCTGCACTGGCAGATGTACTCGTAGAGCTGCAGCTGACACTTGTAAAGGCATAGGTGATACAGTTTACATTGAGCAGAGTAGTCTGAAGTGACCAAAGAGTGCTTTGCCAGATCCATAGTCAAGGTGAGAGTTTCTGCTGGTATAACTTAGTTTCTTAGAAACCAAGAGGATTTTTCTTAACAAATACTTATATCAAAAAATGTCTGAGTGTATGCCAAACCTGGATACTTGGTTGTTTACGCTATCTCCCAATTATTTTCATTTCTTTCTTTTTCTGAAGTTGGGTCTATATTTACTTACTTCCCTTTTGCATGAGGACATAGAGGATTTACAGAGGTCAGGAGCCCAGTGATATACTCAGCTAAGTAGTTTCCCTTTGATTTAAGTTTTCCCAAGATAAATTACATGGGAAGAACTGTGATCCAGTCACATTGTAACACTCTCCGAGCATTAGGGTCCTGACTTTGTATTTGCTTAGTCTCAGTTTGCCTGTCTCTGAAAGACAAAGATGTCTGCTTTACTTGGAAGATGCTTAGGAAGCTCAGCAGAATCCTAGGATCTCAAAACACTTAGTCATGAACACCATGAGGCTTCAGGGAAGAAGGGAAACCACTGGGGGTGATTTCCTCCAAGTGGGACAATCAACAGTTGTGATAGGTGAAAATGGAGAGGCAGTGTTTGGCAAAAAAATGGTCTCCAAATGTGGGTGGCACAGATTTTTTTTCTCTGAAAGCCCTCTGCACATGTAGTCCTAAAAATTGAGCCATTTTATGGCATTTCAATGTCACCATCAAAGAATCAAGATGCAAAGATGTGATCATTGCCTTTGAAAATCTCTACTCAGTGCTGTATCCAGTTCTGGGCTCCTCAGGACAAGAGACACATGGAGCACCTGGAACGGGTCCAGCAGAGGGCTGCAAAGATGTTCAAGGGCCTGGAGCATCTCTCCCTGCCAGACTGAGGGAGCTGGGCCTGTTCAGGCTCAAGAAGAGGTGACTGAGAGGGGATCTCATCAATGTCCATAAGCATCTGAAGGGAGGGTGTCAGAGGATGTTTCCAGGCTCTTCCTCAGCGGTGCTGAGCAATAAGGACAAGAGGCAACGAGCGGAAACCGATGCACAGGAAATTCCCCTGAACATGAGGAAGAACTTCTTTACTGCGTAGGTGGCCAAGCACTGGGACAGATTGCCCAGAGAGGATGTGGAGTCTCCCTCACTAGAGAAATCCCAGATCTGTCTGGGTGCAATTCTGTGCGATGTGCTCTACAATGACCCTGCTTGAACAAGGAGATTGGATCAGATGACTCATCAGAGGTCTCTTCCAACCTGACCCATCCTGAGATTCTATGTGTGGATGGGCTGCAAGTCAAATACATGTTATTTAATAAGTTCCCATGATTCCATTTTTCCTCGTAAAAAGTGTAATTTCATCAGGAAATTACTCCACTTTTCTTTTTCAACTGCTTACCTATTTTAGAGCCATTTAAAGTCCATTTATTCTCCCAGCAAAAAATGTTATGCCTGTATTTTGGGCTCTTTCTTTTTTTAAATGCATGACCTAGGAACATCTGTTATGTGCTGTCTTTTTTGTGAAATGGGACTGTCTGATATCAGGGTTGTGCAAATTCAGGAAAGAATGACATTAGTTGCTGACCCAAGAAATAGTCATCTATTTTTACAGGCATTCATTGTCAATCATGCATCTCAGCTGCAAAGGATCTGCACAATCAAAATAAAGGCTTGTGCAAAGAGAAACAAGGGTATGCTTTCTGTCCTGAAGCCTTTACAGACTCAGAATTTTTTTTATTTTTTTTTAAAGTGTCACAGGACAGAGATGAAAATGGGAAGCTTTACAGCAGTCTGTTAGAACTGTGTAGTACAAATGCCCTTGAGAACTGTTTGGGCCTGGATTCAAAAGCTGCAATCCAGGCCCAACTTTCTCATCAATCAAAAAACATGACTTAAGGAATCAGCTGGAGTTGAGAAGAGCTGAGCTAACACTGCAAAGTTCTTGTAGAATTGGAGATCTTACTGGTCAAGTGTGCCAGGGGCTGTAATGTACACTGGTGACTAAAATGTTCAAGTTCTAGGATTTTCTCTGATGTTTATCAAAAATCTGTTTTGTCAGTGGATACTAGAGACTCTAATGTTCCTTATGGTACTTAGTAACTATGTCTTTATTTTATTTGAAAGGTTCTTGTGCCAAAGGATCCTCTGTTAATGGGTAAGATGGTAGAAGTGAATATTTATGAAGCTGGGAAACATTTTATGAAGGGGCAGCCAGTATCAGATGCCAGAGTTCACACTGCATCCATCAGCAGACCGTTAGCAAAAGGAGAAGTTTCTGGTTTAACAGAGGTGAGTAAAAGACATTTTCTGCTTTACTACACTGGCAAATCCACAGCTGTTGAAGCAAAATGATTCCATGCTATGTATCTGTTATCATTTTATAGTTCCCATTTATATATGCATGAAGCTTTAATCTCTTCTGACAGATTGAAATCTGAATTCAAAATATGTTTTCGCTGATGCTTGTAGCTTTACTTTGCTGACTATAAAGGCAATAATACACTTGTTTCTTGTTTCTAGATGCAAGATGGGGAAAGAACTTACTAGAATTGAAAAGATTAAACACCAGTAATTATATAATTCGATATATTTCAGTTTAGTGGAAGGATGAATCAGTTTATTTTTCTTTACAAAACTGTTTTTAAAAAATATGTATTGATTACATATCTGTTAAAATGGGTCTAAACACTATTAAGAGATTCAAAATTAATTGATGGGTAGAGGTGCAGAATATTTACAATATATTTTGGGAAAAGGTCAACATCTGATTTAGTCATGTAAAGAAAATGAAACTCTTTTAAAAAAGAGATCTGATTCTTATTTTACAGCTCAGTAGATATGGCTGTTAGCCAAGTATTCTCATACATTCCACGGAGCTCTAGTTGTAAAAACTGATGGAGTGTGAAATGAAAATGTGTATCACATTTCTAAGCATCATTTGATCTCCTTTCTCCAGCACTGTTGTTAGGATTTCCAAAAAATATGTAGCACATGGGAGAAGGATAATTTGCAGTTTATCAGCCACCTTACTGCTTTTACAGTAAATTGCTGATAAGTATTAAAGTATATACATGTCCTTGTTTATGTTCTAAGTAGTCACATTTAAAATACATCATCCAGGCATACCTGAGGTGACCAGTGCTAGGCTAAGTTCCATGGTCTCTTGAATAAGCCTGGCTGTGGAAACATAGAGCAGCAGTAATGCACTCCCTGTAGTGCACCTACTGTAATGTGTCCAGCAGATCATGGCGCTTAGGCACAAACACATTACTAGGCTCTCCATTAATATTGTCTGTGTGTATGTGTATGCTGGCCTGATAAGGGTCTGCAAGAGATAAAAAACAGCCAAAACCTTCAAATTGTCTGGTTGGACTATGTGGCTATTTAAACACAGCTGATTTTTTCATCAGAATGTGGGGGTTTTTTTAAATAATCTGCTGTAGCAGAACCAAGACTGTCATTAAACTGAGTATGTGCTGCCAGAAGCTCATAGATGGGGACGAGCAAGCAGACTTAATTTTAATAATTTTATCTCTCATTTTAACATTAATTTTTTAATGTTAAAATGAGAGATAAAATTATTAAAATCAAGGATACTGATGATTTCCATAGGGACTCATTGAGATATATACATTTGTACTGCCCTTTGGATAGGCATGAACAAGTACCTGGAATCCCCCTGTAAATGGCTGCAGCAAGCAAATGTTAAGGCAAATTGCTTTTCATGACTTTTGTGGTTACCAGTGCTCCTTAAAGGGAGTATCTTATATATGATTGGTCCACTGGAAATGTTAGGAACTTTTGTTTAATGGAAAAAAAATAGAATATCAGTATTTCAGTAAATGGAACATCTTTGGTACATAGAAGCTGCAGCTGAAAGCTTTTAATCACATTTGGCCAATGTATATAGGAAACAAATTGAAATTCCTAGTGGGAACTTCATCCTGAAAAATCATATATATAAATAGAAACTCAGGAACTTTCTTTAGGTTTCCAGAGGGAAAAAAAAAAATAATCAGTTTGTGACAAAAGTTACCTTGGATTTCTGGCTGGCGGCAAGATGGAGTTTGGGTTGCTCTGTTTGGTTGGACTGCTGGGAAACACTTCCTGCTATGTGTGCTCAGGACATACAGTTCCAATCAAAGATGCTTTGAGCAAGATAACAGGGGCAACATATGAGGGTCATGTGAGCCTTTTGTAGCTTGGTACGTGCATGAATGGCAAGTTGGGGAAAGGCAAAGGAGGCAACTCAGAATGGATGAATTCAGATAATTAATCAAAAGTAGCAAAATATCTTAGATCTTTAACAAGATTCCGAGTGTCTCCACTAGGTTTTCTGCAGCTTGCAGAACTAAAATCTTGGATAGATTTTCCCCTGTGCACGCATATGAGCAAGAATTGAGGTCTGCTCATTATTAATGGTGTTTTCATTAACTTTCATAGCACACAGTAAAAGGTGTTTCAAAATCCATCACAGCTGTACTTCTCCCTCATGAGGAATGTTCACAGAAAGAGTGAAAGCTTTTGAAACTGTAGTTTTTAAGGAAATTAATCAATTGAGAGCACCATCATGTGAGGATGTCAAAGCAAGTCACAAACTTATCCTAAGCAAGAAGGTACTTTTAGAGATGCTATGAGGAGAAGTACTTCCAAAGAATCAGAGCTTATCTGCAGTTGTGTGCTCCTTCTCATCTGATACATAACCCTCAATAATTTTTCCTGACAAATTCAGAGCAAGCACCACAAGCAACATGTGTGTCTGAAGGAACAGTTGTAGGCCTTTTTTTTAATCTTTTTGGCTGCATGACCCTGGCAGCAAATTGGTCTAAAGAAATAAAAGAAGTAGGTCGCCAACTGGAGTCAACAGATTTGACTGAAAAAGAGGGAATGCAAAATGCAAAAACACAAAGGAAAATTTAGAGACTCCATAAAATATTCAACATTGTATGTCTGTGACAAGTAAGGAATTAATTTGAAATATTTCTAGCATTTCATGCTTTTTCAGTGTATGAAGAACACAGCTAATATATATATCCATTAATGTACTAATGATGTAGAAGGTCTTACAGTTATTATACTCTTTAAGGAAAATACTGTAACCAAATAGATGGTCTTAGAACAAGGTATTGACACTCAATAATGTTAGAGTCTGTGGCAGTATTTGGGACTGGAAGGACAGAAGAGTCTTGGAGTCAGTAGCTCGGGTTAAAAAGCTGTCAAAGCAATCAGACTTAGTGATTGTAGTGCACATACTAAGTAGTAAAATGCACAAGTATTTGCCAGGATTTTTTTTTTTTTCATTTTTTACTTCAGTATGAATTTTCTTATAAAAGCCACTCAAAAGGGAATGATGTTTCCAAGTGGCACAATTTTACAGGAGGGCTATTTGAGGGGGCAAACACATTTGGAAATTTCAGTTGACAGATGTACTATAGACTTACTTGGCTTTAAAATGTGCAGTTTCTGATTCAGTAGTAGAACCATGTCTAGAAGGCATACATTGCAGAGGATATATAGATGAAAGCTGAAGCCAATAAAGCATGAACATGTGTAAAGGCACTTTTGGATTTGGTTCTAGTAAGTCTAAGATAGGATGTATGTGAACTGGACATTAGTGACAGTAAACTTAAAATGAACATTCAGACAAAACAAACCTGTCATGATTTACTAACTGCAATTACAAACATCAGTGAATAAGTATTTCAAAGCTTTGATCAAGATTTAGTTCTGTTAAGTTTCACAAGAACAAAAAGAAGATATAAATGCTGTAGATGTTACATCCTTTCATTGAGGTAGGCTTGAAGTTGACAAAGCATTAAGAGTGCACTTCAACATTTTGAGATTCAGAAAAGCAATTTAGCATGTTTTCTATGTTCTTAAGCACTCTGGTAAACTTGTCTTTGAGGATTTGGAGGTGGGTTTGCAATGCACATAGTGTTGAGTATATTATCTTTGGATAATATTTTTGAAAAGTCAGCAGTGCGTGTCAACAGTCTGAATGTAATCTAATTTACAAAAAGACCCCAATTTGAATATTTGTATTAGTTTTATTTGGCCCTATTTAGGGATCTTGACTGTTTCTCAGCACCATAAAGTAAAATACCTAATAAATGTATCCTGTTTATAGACAAATGTTTGCCCAAAACTAGTCATTGAAAAAAAAGTAAGAATCTGCAAGAATATGATCTCTTGTTAGAACTGAAATAGAGTATGTTATGCTTCTGTACTCCAAAAATAATTCTGGTTGTTTACATATGTTCTGTGACTAGAGGAAAAAAATACTGCAAGATGAGAAATATATGAAGAAAAGACCAAAGGGCTAGGGATAAAAATAAAAGGCTGGCTACTTGCCAGAGTTGCAATGCATTGCCAGAATCAAAGCCCCATAAGTCTGAGGGCCTTTGGTGGGAAATTTTAATCAGATGGAAAATTAAGGCAAGAGAAAAAATAATTTTAACAGGCTGTTTAATCCCCAGTCATGATTATTTTATGTTCATGTTTCTATAATGCATCTATGACTGACTTTCTTTTCAAACAAATACAGGCACATCTTTCAGTTTTCTGTTTCCCATTGCTTTCTATGGTGATATTCTCCAAGTCTAACACTTCCCCTGTGAATGGCTGGGAGAATTTGCAATGTCTCCTTTGTGAGTCCAGGATCTCGGTGCACATCTCTGTGGGTCCCACACCTTGGAAATAGTCACAGTTGGCCTGTTAAGCTAATAGCTGTTCAAGTCATTGGGCTCTTTGGCAGAAAAGAGGAGTGAGCCACTGATTTTCAGTTAGCAACCAATTATTTGGTCACTCTGCTTGTTCCTGTTTTCTCCCCCATCCTCCCTGCATTTTAACTGCAGTAGGTTATTGTGGTGTTGTGTTTCTGGATACTAATGAAGAAGCTTTATGTTACTGGTCTTCCAGTTAGCCACAAATATTTTCTAGTTCTGTGAGCAAAAGATGACCTTTAAACATCACCCAGTCTTTCTTCTGATGTTAAGAAACAGGAAAGATGCATATATCAAACACTTCTTTATAGCCTGCCAGAAAGAAAATTCAACAAAGCATAGCTTAAAGGAAACTCTCTGATCTCAGGTAGAAAGGGTGCTTCACTTGCAGGCAAAATAAAATGGAGAAGGGGGAAGAAAATACCTTCTGCTGGAACAGAAATGAAAGAAATCATGTCAGAATTAAGATCTCTGTATTGGAAACTTCCTTCAAGGACTTGGAAGGAAATGTGGAAGATGTGAGTTAATTAATAAGCACAGTTTTGCATGTGCTGGAGTTTCAAAGTGGTGGAAAATTTAGTTCCTTAATAAGAACAAGAGATTAGAGATTTACAGCAAAAAGAGAATGAGGAAGCAAATTTTAGATAAAAAAATGGCATAGAGGTGTGAGTAAAGGAATCTTTCCTAAAATTACAGAAACTGTAGAAAGTATGAGAAATGCTAATGAAAGATTGGGATTTCCAAAGAAGAAGGATAAAATAATCTAGACTATACCTTCTACCTCTCTCAGAAAGCTACTTTGCAAAGAGATCTTTGTATCACTAAGTCCAAGAAAGGGCTATTTGGGAAATGTGGGGAAGTTTCTATTAAAGAGACACATACTGACAAAAAAGGAACATTTTCTATGTAAATTCATTTTCACGTAATGTTTTATGAAGATACGATGCACTGCTTGGTGCTCTTGGATTCTTAGGAACATACCTTTTGTTAGCTCAGTTGAACTCTCCCACTTTCTGACACCTTTTTTGTGACACCAAGCTGTTGTTGCACCTGAAGGATGGGATGCCATCCAGAGGGACTTGGACAATCTCGAGGATTGGGCCCATGGGATCATGATGGTTCAACAAGACCAAGTGCAAAGTGCTGCAGGGCAGTCCCTGGTATGAACACAGGCTGAGGAATGAACAGATGGAGAGCAGCCCTGCTGAGAAGGACTTGGGGATGCTGGTGGATGAGAGGCTGGGCATGACCTGGCAATGTGCACTCACAGCCCAGAAGGCCAAACACATTCTGGGCAGCATCCAAAGCAGCGTGGCCAGCAGGGAGAGGGAGGGGATTCTGCCCCTCCAGTCTGCTGTGGTGAGGACCCCACCTGGAGTGCTGCATCCAGCTGTGGGGTCCTCAGCACAGGAAGGACATGGACGGGTTGGAGCAAGTGCACAAGTAGCCACCAAGATGATAACAAGGATGGAGCACCTCTTCTATGGGAAAAGGCTGGGAGAATTGGGTTTTTTCAGCCTGGAAAGGAGGAAACTTTGGGTTAACCTAATTGCGGACTTCCAGCATCTGAAGGGAACCTGCAATAAAGATGGAGAAGGACTTTTTACATTTACAGGACAAGGGGGAATGCATTCAAACTAAAAGAGAGTAGGTTTAGATTAGATATGCAGAAAAAATTCTGTACTATGAGGGAATGAGGCACTGGAACAGGTTGCCCAGAGAAGCTGCAGATGTCCCATCTCTAGAGGTGTTCAAGGCCAGGTTGAGTGGAGCTTTGAGCAACCTGGTTTAGTGGAAGGTGTCCCTGCCCATGGCAGGGGAATAGGAAACAGATGATCTTTAAGGTCCCTTCCAACACAAACCATTCTATGATTCAATCATTTTCTGAAAGAACTGATTGTAGGGCAAAGCATACAAGTACTTAGTGCTTTTGCATGTATTAATCTGTTTAATTTCATGTGTTACTTGCATTACCTGCTGGTTGTAAATAGAGGTCATAAAAGATGGTGTAAAATTCTTCTAAATTAATCTCTTTTTTCTTACATTTTCTTCAGTAATTTCATGGAGGTCACTCTAAAGTTAATGTAATAAATATATTTCCTTTTGAAGAGCAGAGCTCAATGTTACCTAAGGATGTTTTTCAAAAGGACTTTTAAAACTCTCATTTTATTTCTGAAAATTTGTCATGTGCTTTTCTTAGATGCTGATTTTCGTGATCTGCACATTATCTGCATGCTGTGTTGGCTTTGTTTATTTGGGAAATTGAGTTGACTTGAATTTTTCTTCTGCTT
The DNA here is from genome assembly GCA_013400435.1 of Pycnonotus jocosus. Taxonomy (NCBI): domain Eukaryota; kingdom Metazoa; phylum Chordata; class Aves; order Passeriformes; family Pycnonotidae; genus Pycnonotus; species Pycnonotus jocosus. The sequence continues at coordinate 54,953 of VWYP01013094.1, forward strand.
GAAAGCCCATTTCTTGGCTTAAAATTTGAAACTTGCAGTCAAGTTTTTCTTACAGGCAAAGTAAATTTTTCTTGCTGGGTTTAGATAAGCTCTGGCTTGAATCACACGTAGTGGTTGGGGGATTTTAATCGATGCTGATCTTTAGGAACATACTTAGCCAATGTCTGTGACAAAGACTTGAGATGTAAGTCAGCCACCTTGGGTCGTGGTATGGGCTGGGTGATTTCTTTGGTTCCATCCTTATCTGCTATAATTCAAAGAACATTTTATTTTAGGTATTTGATGACTAATCGGAACAGAAGGTAGGACAAGTGTGTTGATCCAACACATTTCTCTGCCCTGCTCAGAGGCCTAAAATACATAGAGGTGATATAAGACAGCAAACCCAAGAGCCAGCATAAGACCCTCACCAAGTAGTTTTATCTTGGTGTCTTAAATTTAATGGGCATGTTGTCTTTCTCCTCATCCCTCTGGCAGGGCTGAATTTCAGCTGCAGTGATCAAAGCTCAGCTGAAACAACACATATAACCTAGACCACTTTCAAACAAATGCTCACCACAGTCCATTTCAGGTGAAAAAATCTGAACTTTAATTTATTTACTCTTCATTTCCTCAACAGACAGTGTTATTTTGCTGAATGTCACTGTTTAATCACGTAAATTACATAATTATGTTAATTCTGTGCAGTTCATGCAATAAATGGAAATAGTAATGGCTGGGAGGATTCAACTCTAAGTCATTTTCTGGAGAATAAGCAAAGGTTAACCAGAAGTGTTCTTCCCCTCCTGCTTCCAGAAGTAAAACTCTAAGTGCTAAAATAGTTCTGCTATTTTTGTGTATTATTTCTAGTACTCAGCCTGCTGATGCTGCACTGCAAGATCAGTGAGTGGGCTCTGCTCTCCATTGGCATAGGGAAATGTGTAGCCATGGTAATTTTAACTACTTGACACTCCCTATAATATTTAGGAGATTTTTTTAAATATTTTTTCTTTTCCATCAGATCTCTAACAAACAGACCCTTTGGAAAAAATTAAATAGCATTTGGTTTTGGTAATCCTTTACTGTTTAATATATCAATGTTCAATTTTAATTGGGTTTCAGGAGAGAAATACAGCAGCCACAACTTTTCTCAATTTTTATGTTGTTTTGGAAGTCATCTACATCCAATCCACAAAAATCTTCATAGGTTTGTATTTTATACCTCTCCAGTAGGCTTTAATACAAAGATAGGTGAAGTATGTTCAGCCCGTGTGTACATTTTATCTCTGTCTGCATTATCTAGTCATCCCTTTTCTTTTTATTAGTAGTCCTAAGATCACCAAAAACACACTTAGGCGTGTGCTCTTTCCATTCCTTCCCTGTCTCTCCCTGTGAGCAAACACAGTCTGAGGCATCAGATATTTATATCTTGAGTGAATGCTATTTCTATCTGTTCCTCCTTTGTTGAAACTGTAATTAAAATAGTCTTTCTACATGAATACTTAAAAGGGACAGCACAAAAAAGGCACATTTAGCTCATGATACAGCTTTCCCCGTCACCAAATGAAAGGTCAGTAGGAGGTTTGAATTTACACATACAAATTTCTGGAATGTTGAACATCCGCCTCTTAGAAATGTATTTGTTGCCAAAACCATTGAAGTGAGATGATTCATTACCTTTGAGATTGTTTTGAAGGGCAATGAAAATTACAGTCAGAGGATTAAGCTATTTTTTAAACTAAAAACTGTTTTAGAAGTATAGGTCATTTCAAAAAATCTACCAACCCATGTTAAAGGTAAACTGCCATGTTCTGTATCCTTTAATATTATTGCATGTTCAAAATCCTTATTAGATTCTGAGTAGATTAATGGATTTCTAATAGTGTAATAATAATTCTTGGTGTTCTTGCTTATTCCCTTTATGGTAATGAGAATTGCTATGGTATACATAAATTTTGCAAGTAATTTTTTTTCCTGACAAATCTATTGAAAAAGCATTGACTTGCTCTGCAATATTAGGATTAATTGTGAGTTATAGTAGGATACATTTTAAATCATAATTTCCCAGTCAGACTTTTATAATATTTGGACATAGTGATTTATGTTTGTGCTTTTAATATACTTATAAGAGGTTTATTAGAGATTAGAGATTTTTGTTTTCAATTTTGTAGTGTCAAGAGTAATAAGATAAGGAAAAAGTGTAAAAAAAGAGGAAAAGGCTTTTCGGTAAGATAAAGAAACAAATTTTGTAAGGTTTCGTCACTACTAAATTATAGCTGGGGAATATGTCTTCATATAAAAATTCAAAGGCACATTTGCAGGGGTTGTGTCTTTTTCTGAAATTATGTTGCAGTTGAGTAAGAAGTTCTATTTGATGGCTACATTGGAGAAAAGGTATCTTAAAATATTCAAACACCATACTTCAGTGAAGTGGATGTGAAATTCACAGCATTAAATTTAGTCCACCAAGGATATACTCCTAACTACCCCAGAATATCCAAAGAACTTACTGTGACTGTTGAACACATTAGAATGATTGTGTGCTCAAAGACAATCCACAGAATGTTATAGCATCCAAGCCAGCTTAGAAACTGGTACTTATTCAAAGGTCACATACAGTAACTTCATGTTTGTGCAGGCTGTATTCCATATCCAGTTTAACATTCTCTCCAGATCCTTTATCATGGCTTTAGCTATTAAAGTTGTTGTTGCAGTTTTACTGGACCAAACAACAATAGAAATAAACCCTTGCCCTCCTACTACAATCTCTCCCACTAAGATATTGTTTAAAGGAGTCTTCTCAAACTACAGGGGCAATAATCACTGTGAAAATTTGCATTCTCTCATTAAGGAACTTGGCTCAGTGCCTATGAATTTTCAAGGGACCTGACTCCTAAACTGAGCTTTAAGATCAGTTCTTATTTTTAGCAAGCTCCAAAGCAGGCTGTTCCTGTGGGCTTTAGCAAAGACCATTAAGTGAAAGAAACACAAAAATTACTGGTTATTTAAGTACTTTTGCTAAAGACAGCTTTACTTGTGGTTGGTGTACAGTAAACTGATCTTGATAACCTTCCTCTGACTACTTCCCATTGTGTATTTAAATTACTTTACTAGTTCCCCCACATACAATTTATTATTTCAGACATTGGAACCCTTCTTAAAAATGCAAAAAGATTTTCTACTGTGTCACGGTGCGCTCGTCTTCACCACCCCGGCCGGCTCAGAGCACACCCACGGCAGTTTGGAGTACAGCTCTGTCCACGGGTGGACTTCGTCTTCCCTGAGTGGGGCCTTTTCCCCCCGTGGACAACCACTGTGGCGACGGCAAGAATGAAAAGGAAGGCACTTAGAGGGAACAAACTCCGAGCTTTATTGAGAGAACCACACACGGGCTCCTCACTCAGGAGAAGTTAGCCTCCAAGAACAAGGAGAGCCTAGGGACCTGAGATTTTATTGGGGGGTGGCTCCTGGGGCTGAGCTCAGTGTTCAGCCAATCAACAAAGACCGGGGAGTGACAAGTAACATGGCAATCAATACAGCAACCAACAGGAGTTAGGGAGAGGGGAGGGGACAAGACTCTCGCCCAATCACCTACCGAGCCCAGCCGAACCTTCTGGAAGGGAAGGCTGGGTTCAGGGTGATAGGCAGGAGGGGGCAAGGCATAAGGGTTATGTAACACAATGATTGACATAAACTGGTAACTGGGATGAACCAAATGGGAAGGGTACAGAGGGGTACATAGAATGAACCATTTTTAAACTTCAAAACAGATAGTAAAACACTAATACAATAATTAAAAGGAAAACGCACCGCCACACTACTGATTTGTTTTAATGCCAGCCATTCTAGCCAGAAATTACAACTAGGCAACTGGGTCTATTGTAATTGTCTCATCCAGCACTGGGATGAAGAAATTCTGGATTGAAAGATCTAGTCAGGTCAGCATGAAAGGTGATGGTTGTGGTGTGGTAGGGTTAGTGTACGTAGCCCAAATCCCATACATGTTCCCACTAAGGTAAAATTGGTGCTAGATCTGTTTGCAGGGTCCTTTAGGTTTTAAGCCTTTCTTTTTCATCACAACATATTCCAAAGCTTGTTCATCATTTTCTCAGGGAGTTGACTCAAAGCAGATTTGGGGGTTGGCGAATCAGAAACAGTTCATGTTTTGAGGTTCCAAAAGAGTCAGAGGGCTTCAAGCACAGCTTTTCTGTGCTTGAAACTCAAGCCCATGGGATGGTAAAACTCCAGCATATTTACTTTAATTTCTTTTCCTCGAGTCAGGACCATAACTCCGATTTGGTGTAATAATAAAATCATGATCTAGGAAATATTTCTTCCATTCTAGATAACATAAAAACCTACAATTATGATGAGGAAAATGTATGTACTGTAGTGGTGCTTCAGCTTTTAATCACTAGGGTAACAAGCACTGGCATGAAGTCCTTTTTAATTAGGATACATTGGTGTAAAGTCAAAACCAAAGTTATTCTACACATTCATTAATGCCACCATGGTATGAAAGGAATAATATGGATTTTTCTCATTCTTTATTGTAGAAAAGGGCTGACAAATAATTTATAAATTAAAAGCATACATTTTAAAATGTTTATAAATATTTTTCTAGAAGAAATGTATGTTTTTAGTTGTTCCTGGTGATGGTAATCACACAGAATAATTAAAGACCCAAAGGCAGACCATTTTTGATCAATATAGCTCATCAGCCCATAAGAAAATAGTTAATCCCAAGTTTCTGGCTCAATTTAAGCCAGCAAATGAGTGTTGATTTTACTGTGCTATCAATGTCATCTTTATGACAGTTTTTATTTTGCCTTTTTACCTGGTCTTACCAGTAGAAACACTCTTTGGTGAGACTTGGACTGTAAAGAAGCCCTGTCCACATGTGTGTGAGCATTGTCTTTGTTCCAGGGCAGAAATGGCCAGCCTCTGGCATGGGACAACCTAAAGAGTTGACCTGGCTCATTTGGTGTTATCCAATACCCTCTTTTCCAAGGGCTGCCAGGTCAGTGTCATGTATGTGGGAGCATATGCGATGTGTGGAGCAGGAGAACTCGTAGCTATTAATTACACGATGTATTTCTGTCTGGCCGGGTGATTGGCAAGGCATGGCAGTCTAGGCTCTTGGTGACCTCTCAAAAAGGTTTGACCATCCAAGTACTACAGCCTGAGATGGTTGTGTGATTGATAAATAGTGAAAGGAATGAAACCTGACTGGCTTAGAGAGCCAGATGTCAAATGCAAAACAAAAAGAAGAAGCCCCATGGAAATTACTGTTATTTTTCCTTAGTCTCAGTATAATCAGGGGTCTTTGACACAGTATTATGTAAGAAAATTATTCACTAAATGTCTTAGCTTTCAAATTCATGGATTCTTCTTCATACCTATATATATATGGGTGTACTTTGGCAGGATTTGAACAAGTGCTCCATTTTGGATTGGAGTGGCTTGGAAACATTTGTGAAAGTACTTTTGATGGAACAAAAATGTGTAGGCAGTACACTCAGGCTCTTTTTGTCAAAAAAATCACATAGCTGCAAAAACTACCTATGCATAATATCGACCAGATGGATTTCTGGTCCTGAGGAAAGGGTCCTGTTATCAGGACTTGAGGATTTTTTTTTTAATTCTCGTCCTTGTTTTGACATGACTTCACATGTGATTGTTAAGTCATTTCAGTCAGTGTGACTGTGATTTATCTTCTCCGTATGGAAACTATTTTGCAATTCTCACATACAAAATCTCTGATAAGTGCAGATAACATAATTATCATACAAAAAGGACAGCTGTGAATATCCATTTCTGACACAGATTTTTTTTTCAAAATACAAGAACTTTAATTTGGTGAAATGATGGAAGTAGTGCTTAGAATGACAGGAATTCTTTTCCTTTTTCAGCTCATGTGTCTCTTGTCCAAAGAAATGTTAGTTCATTATTTTTTCGGTGAGGAGTGCTTAAGATTCTGTAGTATAATCAGATTTTGTCACAGAACCACAGGGGAAAGCCAGATGTGCAGCTCTTAAGAGCTGGAAAGGAATGAATTATTCTTGGGGGAGTATCTCATGTGATAAAAGAAAACTGTTGTAGTGCTGTTAAGCTTTAGTATGGAGACATGAAACATTTTAAAATCCAAACCCATCCATTTGTTAAAGACTACATTATGCCCCACAGTTGTCATGCTGTGGGCTTGCATTTCTCACCCCTGTAGACACCTGGTATATGTTTGCCACTTTCAGGTCATCCTCTGTTTTATTTGTATTTATCTCACATTTTTGTAACTTCTTCTGGTTTATGTAACTACCACATGAGATATGGAGTTTCAGGAGTACGGGCTGGTCAGCAGAGTGGTGGCATAAAATGGATCATTGAGGCTGTGGTCTGGCCTTTCCCTCAGCAGGAGCAATGATTTAGATTTGCTTGAGGGGTTATATTTACCAGCCCTTGGTGTTCTCCCACTGTTGAAGTGAGTAGGTTCAGAAGTTACTGGGATAGGCAGATATTGAAATTATTTGGAGGACACCATTTGTGCAGGAGTCAATTGCTGTCAATATTTGTATTCACTTAGAGACAAAAGCAATGGCAAAACATGAAAGAAAACTGTGTTAAAATATTATGGGCTGTATTCTCACAGATGAGCAGCCTTTTCTAAATAGAGGAATGTTTAAGAATCCTCATTTCCGTGTTAATGCCAGCTGTACTGTGTTTCAGTCTTTTATTAGGTGTTTATGCAGTATTTTCATACATGTCCATGTGCAAATTTTTTGTGCACAGAGACTGTTCCTTTAATATCAGAATCTTTTAGGTAGGAAAAGACCTTACAGATCATCAAGTCCAGTCACTAACTAACCCAGCACTGCCAAGTCCACCACTAAACCACAGCCCCACGTGCCACATCCACACATCTTCTAAATACCTGCTGGGACAGTGACTCAGCCACTTCCCTGGGCAGCCTGTTCCAATGCTTGACAACCTTTCAGGTAAAAAAAAAATTCCTAGTGTCCAATTTAATAAGCTACTGTTAGATGATTTTCCTCTTCATTGTTTGTCATGTAATATTAGTGTTGTCACATGCTCTTTCAAAGAGTTACTCTCTTTCAAGAGAGTTACTTATTTCTTTCTAACATTTCCTGTGATGCCATAACTAAATTTATGAGTGCTTCAGAAACAGTTATAAGTTTATGTTTACATTATCCTCCTGAAATGCAGCTTTTGTCTTCCTATTTCACAAATAAAGATGGGGCAGATGTTTAAAGCATCTGCTAGAAGGTTCAGTCTGGAGAACAAATTTGATTGTGGCCAGTGAAAGATGCTTAGATACTTTAAAAATTATTAAAATTTTGTATAATGTATTCAAGCAAGCTTCAGTGTTGACTTTTCAGCATTTAAGACAACTCCAGGGGATGATATATCAAAGAAAAAGAGGAAATTAGTATTTTTTGCTTCATGGTTAATTCCAGAAGAACTGAATTTCTCCTCATGAGCTAATCCTCAGAATTATCAGATACAACCTGATAGAGCACACTGTGTAACACCTACGTGGGAGAAGACTGAGGTCCAGTGGGTACAAATGGTCAGTATTTGAGCATGACAGGGTGCAAGTCCCTGCTGAGGCACTCCAGTCCTGTACAAGTGCAGAAGTTTGGTCAGACCACCCTGTGAATGATAGGAAGTCTCTCCTGAGGGTAGATATTCGTTCCAGCCTGCAGATTGGATACTTACTGCTCTTTGATGTCTTAGACAGAGCGCCAAGGTGCTATCATGATTATCTAGCATAAAATACACTGCAAGCCAAGAAAGGTTTTTCTCATGTAATCTTTCTTGTGGGGAAGGGCTGACGAATCATTTGTGGTGACTGGGGATAGAGAGATTGTGTTAGAGCAGTTAGGCTTGCTAATCACAGAAAGTAACCATTGTTTGATGTTACCATGAGAGAGCCCTCCATTAACTGCAGCTGAACTTGACTGAGTGTGAAATTAAAAAGGAGACACAGATTTCCAGACACTCCCTCAGGTGCTCAAAAGTATGCTAACTGGCACTGTGGGAGACCTCCTAAAACAACTAAGGATACTTAAAGGAAAGAGGCCATGGCAATGTGAAAAGAAAACCTTTGTATTATCACTGAACCCACAAAGTTGGTCAAGATCAGTCACACTGTATTAAGTGTTAAATTTTAGGCTTACATGAAATGCTGCTTTTTGCCAAGGTCTGCTTCCAGCTGTGCTTGGTGAGCATCTGCACTCCCAGGAACTGGAGGTGTTTAATCCCAGGCAGAGAAGTCTGTGGAAATAAATGTAAGAGAAATTTTCAGGAGACTGCATATTAAGGCACTGCCTAGCTTTGAGAAAAGGATTTTAAAACTTGACATACATAAAAGATTTTACAGGCTATCTTGGCTTCTGGTGGCAGCTGGAATCTGAGACAGGAATTGTGGAGTCCTGATTGCTGACTTGCATTGTGGCACTCGAGACACTTCAATCTTCTTTATTTTTTTTCTCTCCCTGTAAAAGGAGGGAGGCATGTAGATCCCACAGATACCTACTAAAATGAAATTTGAATCTCTGGAACCTAGTATCATTGCAAAGTATTTAAAATGCTCTTTTAAAATCATGTTTATTATCCACGACATTGAAGTGTAAGAAGGACTGTATCCTTTGTCTCTGAAGTTCTTGTATTATATAAGTCTCTGTGGAACATCCCATTTTAATGCTTGGTTCTGTAGGAAGAAATGAAAACACCATCAATTCAGGATTATGACATATTCTAGGATTAAGGGGAAAGCTTTAGCCAAGAATATGTACATATATCAGTTTTTTCTACTTTGCTTTATGTGAAAGATCTTCGAAATCTTTCCTGATTTTGAGAGACAATGTCCCTTGAGTAAAAGCAGTATTACTCATTTCACTGTTGATATGTGAATATCATTCAGTTATATTGGTGGTTCTTGTAACATGAATATGTATTTTCAGATCTAGCTATTCATTTTACTGGGGTACCCTTTCTGATGGAATCTTTTCTGTCTTTGCCTGTAGCTACCATTGACCTCCACATAATTGTCACTGTTGTTTCAAGGTTTAAAAGGGAAGCAAAAAGGTGATGGTCTCTGAAAGCTTGTGCTGTGAAAAAAGTACATCATATTTCATTTAATATTCTCATTTGTAGAACAGTCTTTGAACATTCACATGCTGTCTTTCTTTCATTGTCCAACAAAATAAACTGGGAAAATTGTTGTATTGTAAACACAACCTTAAAATTCTTATTTAAGAAAAACACCCCTCCCCCCCAAAAAAGAAAAAAACCCAACAATTTAAAAATCTCAGTGATCTTTTAAAGAAGGATCAAGCTGGAATCCTATGGAACGGTATCTAATAAGACAGGCCATGGTGTGCACAGTGAAAAATGATATCTAGTATTGTTACAAGTTAATGTGCATCCTGTGATTCACTGTAATGTGTTTTCAAAGGCACGAAGCCTGTGCTGGTGATCTTAGGAAACAGATTTGTCTGTTGCCAGCTAATTACCAGATAAGTGCCCAGAGCAAGTACCTGCCATCTCCTTCATAAAACTGTCCTATGCAGAGGGAGATAAGTAGTGACAGAGCCCCATCCTGAATTTGTCCACTTTCTGCTGCTATGTTCCTTCTTCATTTCAAGTCATCGTTTGAGTGACTGTTATTTTTGAATCGTAAACTTTTTCTGTTTAGAAGATCTCTCAGTTCTGCTGTAGTTACAGGTGCTGGCTGGAATGCTGGCTGTCATGTCCTTTGATTCTGTCATAGTGATTGACACTCCACACACCTTATTCCAAAAAAATAAAGCTCAGAATCCAGGCATCACACTATTTTTTAAAGATGTTGTGTCTGACCTTGAATGACAGGTTATTTTGACAGTGCATTGTTTGTGTAGTGGAACGATACTGAGTCACTAAGTTTAATAGCAGCACAAAATATACAAATATGTAAAAAAAGAGTCAAGTTCTGGCTGGAAGCATTTATAGGTAAATATAAAGAAGCAGGCTAAAACAAGTGAGTATAATGAAAAACAGCACAAGACTGTGTTTTAAACATTTTGGAGGTGGTTTTTGGCTTGTGTTTTCTCAGTTGGTTGTTTCTTTTGTTTTTGTTTCTTTTGTTAGTTGAGATTTTTGGTTGCTCCCTTCCTCCTCAAAGTGTACATCACAAAGGAAGTTATTTAATAAATCCCAGTTGCTCAGTCTTCTGTCTAGCATCTAAGTGCTTTTTGAATTTTGAGGGCTGATTGAGGAAATAATCTGGAAGACTGGGGGAGGAAAAAGAAGTAGGTAGGCAAGGGCCTACTCTTAGGTAAGAACATGGCAGAGAGCAGGGAGATGTCTGCCAAGAAAAACACCAATGCAGCCATAGAGTGATGGTGGGAATTTACAGAGAGAAAATTAATTCACTTTATACTCTATCATAGGAATATTAAAATTTGACTTTAATGTTAATGTAGGTGGAGGAAGTTCCAGATGTGTGTCTGTATGACATGACATTACAAATTTGTGCTCCTAGTGGCATCTCTGCCTTTGTTTATTTGAAAGGCTGCATGGTCAGATGATGCAAGAGAGAAATTAGGAGAAGTAGGAAGAAAAGAGAATGGACAGGAGGGATTATTGTAGTAGTAAACAAGGTAAAGGTTGAGTAGTGAGCAAAGTTGTTTTTTCTATACTGATCAAAGGAATCAGACAGATCGTGCAGGTGTTACTGGAAAGAAGACAAATTTTGCTGACTTGCTATGCAGGTCAGGGAAGGCCCTAGTTAAAGATGGTCTCCATAAAGGGTGACAGCTGGAAGGAACTGTCGGATTTAATGCAGATGAGTTTCAGGTCAATCAATCTCTTCAGCCTCCCATTATTACCTGTGCAGTTGTATTTGACCGTGGTCCAGCTTCTAGGAGTATTGCTGACATGCTTTCACTGGGTCATTTGTAGTGATCTTGATGTTAATTACAAGCTGGGAACTGTAAGGAGTTCAGATTTGTATCACAGAGTTGCTCAGGCTGAGGCACCAGGCTTGTTCAGGGATGGAGAAGGGCTGGTGGCTTCAGGAGACCCCAGCAGAGATCTCCCAGTGCCTGCACAGAGCTCCCTGACAAGAGTGAGCTGAGTGCCTCCCGTTGGCACATGTGGGAGGATGGGACACTGGGCTTGAGCTGAAATGGGAGTTCACATGGGTGTCAAGAGAAGCATTTGCCCCACAAGGGAGCTACAGCAGGGTAGATTGTGGTCTCCATTACTGGATGTTTTCAAAGCCCAAACCCAAGAAATAGTATGATTTGGTTTTTTTGCAAGAGCACTTGGCTGTTTTATATTTTTTCTTTCCTCATGGTTTCTCATTTTTTAAAAAGGATAAGTAAACTCTGTGTATTGGGAATCAGCAAATTCCTAGGACTGGTGCACAGCTGATAACATCTGACACAAACGCTTGTAGACAGCGTTTTAACAGATCATACTGGACATTCATTGGAATACATGATGGCAGGGATGCATCTTGTAGGAATTACCATGTTAATTTCATTAGGAAAAAAATATTTTCTGTGCCATTTATTTTGGAATTTAAGATCAGTATTCCACATTTGCAGAAGGCTGGTAGAATTATTAAAGCAGTAAATCAAAGGAGTTCTCTTAATACCTACAGAACTAAATGTGTGTTCCAGAACCATTCAATAAAACTCAGTTTACATATTTTTTGGATGTGTAATCTATGTCACCTTTAGTAACTGTTTGTTTTTTTAAATCTGAAAAATGCCTTTAAAGTGTAATAGCCCAGAGTTTCAAATAGTGCAGCAGGATATGTAATGCATATTTTAACATGTTTTCTTTAAATTTGTCACACAGACTTGTTGTGCATGATTATGTAAAAGTCCATATTTTTAAAGCCAGTAGTACAAGTGTGTGATGTTATTGGTTGGGCTAAAAAATTCAGAAGTCTAATTTATCTTGAGATATGCTCAGTCAAGTAGTTTTTCACAGCAGTTAGCTAACACTTCAAGCTCTAACAGTGCCCCTGAGCCATAAAAGAAATTTGCATGTAAGAAATGTTTTGAATCTATTAAAATCTCAGCTCAGAGCTAAAGAGTTTCTCTTATGTCTTTGTTGACTAACATGAAGTGAGATCTTACAAGAAGCTAGGCTATGATCGACAGATGCCAAATCTTGGGGTTTGATGTGATTATATATTTCTTTCATGCACGGTGGTTTAATCTGGGACTGGAGTTTCAGAAAGACAGCAATCAATGGGTCTGTGCAAGAGTACACAAAATATATTACTCCTGGCAGTTGTCAAGGCAGAATTATTCAAAAAATAATCTGAAATGCATTTGATCATGCACTAGAAGTTTTAATAATTTATATTATACCTTATTAGCAAAGTCTTGTGTTTACTTTGTGACTGCCAAAACAAGATGAAAGGCTGCCTCCATGGAAATACAAGATGCTTAGCTCAAAGTCTCTGTCTTTGCATTTCAGTTTGGTAATTTCCCTGCCTCCCTTCATTTTGATTAATGGTATATAGTTTTAAATCTTAGAGTACCTTTTCCTTCATTGTGGTCCTATTTAGTGAGAGCAATGCTTAACAAGTCTACCAAGGAGTTTGTGGCCTATCAAGACTGAAACTAGTATAAACACTGTTTTTTTGAAACTTCTTTACCTTAGGGCTTCCTCCAAGCATTTTTTTGTTGTTGTTGTTAAAAGAGGCTTTGAATTTAGTTCTAAATTCCACTGAAATGATTCATTATGGTAATCTTACTAACTCTTGCAGCTCCAAAAGTGTGATTTCTGAGCTCAGCTCAAGGAGCTGTTGCACTCTGATTAGTGATTGTATGTGGTAAATATCATTGCCATATCAGTTCAGAACATTACAGAAATTCCTTAAAGATTTCCTTGGAAATTTTCATTGAAAGGCTAATGCACTGTGAATATTGTATCTAGAGACAGAGATACAAATAAGGACTGTTCAGAATTAATTCTTCTATTAAGTGAGAACACAAGATTGGACCAGTGTAAATGCTAGTTCAAAAGATGAGATCTTTACCTCCACTGAGGTTTTTTTTACACCAAAGTTGCAAAGAATTATATATACAGTGTTTTTCACTAACATAGCTGTTTATATGATACTTGTGTGCCTGGAAGAACTGCTTATATTCTTGACAGGCCCTTCACTGTTGTCCAGACTGTAGCAAGGGCCACTCAGCCCTCACTCAGGAGGGAGAGGGTGCAGTAACAGGGTCCTTTTAGCAGAGCTCCTCTTCACACTGGGGAATTTGTGCTGTGTCTCATTGACTGCATGACAGACTCTGGGGAAGAGGCATCCACCTGCAGATGTCTCTGAGTGATTATCCTGGGTTTAAAAGCTCTGTATGAATCTCAGGATGGGGACAAAAAGACTGTTATTTTCTACTGGAGCCTTTCAGTTGCAGGGAGCCAGATGTATCTCTCTCTTTCTTTCTTTCTTTCTTTCTTTCTTTCTTTCTTTCTTTCTTTCTTTCTTTCTTTCTTCAAATGCATATTCTATGATGATAATGAGGGAAATTTTCATGGGAGCCTATGGTGTTACTCATGTGTCAGACAGAACTTTGGGCCAAACTAGAGAATAGTGCTTAGAAAACATGGATCAGATGAATACACTCTTTACTTCCCTTGAAAGGGAATATTTGGCAGGATCACCTGAAGAGGTGTATATGATCAAACAGAAACACAGCATGTTTAAGTGGTAAGCTGTGATGTGGGTCATTAAGAAAAGAGTCACTTAAGTTTGCAAATTGAGATAAATTTGTCTTTCTACCGAAAGAAAAGAAAAAATGGTTTATTGCATCAGTATGATCATCTCATTTATTGGAAATGTGATGAAGTAAGGAAAAAAAAACAGATTTCACAGCTGTACTGGCTGACTTAGGTGAAATGCTACTGGGACAACTCATCAGCAGTGTTCACCACCACTGGAATTTTGTGAACCTTGCTAAAATCTCTTGTGCCATTCTCTCCTACTAGCAGCATGCAGCATTACCTAATGCATATGCAGTGCATGTTGCAGCAGAGGTGTAAGAAAACAGTATGGTTAAAAAAAAAAAAAAAAAGGCAGTATAGGCTATGCATGATCAAAATTATACCAGCAAGATGAGACTCTTTGGTTTTGTGTTGGAAAACAGAAAAACTGTATAACATAAATTAAATGCCAATGAAACCACTACTGTAAACTGTGTTACAGAAACATGATGGAATGCATGAAACACTGATGTTCATAACTGCTAGTGAGGGGGAAAACTTAAAAGAAGTCTCACAAAACATTTTACAACTTGTAATTTGTGTTTGGGGCGTTTTGCTGGCTGTCTCTAGTCTTCTGAGACATGTAGATAGGAACTGAAGCTGGGCATGAAGAGGAGCACTGGGGAGAAGGTCCAAGGTCATTTATGAGGTACTGGCCCTTATTATCTGTTTGCCAATGGATAGCATCTAGTCTTGTACAACTAAATAACCATGACCTTTATCATGCAGTGTAGAATTATTTAATTAGAAGCCAATAGGCTGATTGTAGTCAGCCAAATTTTAAGTCATGAATCAGTGAAAAATAAATATCAGAAGAAATAAGATGTTAGTTGTACTGATATTTTTACAGCTTTATCCATTCCTTAAAATCACTTTAGTTTTAGTGTTAATGTACCAACAATACATGTAAGAGCAGGTAATTGCCATAAATTAGGCACCTTACATTAGGAGAGATTTGTGATATCTGCAAAGAAAAAGAAGTCTATAAATGTCTAGAAAGAATAAATTTCAGAATAATTTTGACTCATTTGTAAAAAATCATTAATCCTGTACATTTTCCAGTTTAATCTTCAGGCAAAGGTTAATCAGCCTTGATTTAGGAGGACAAAGTAGCTGTGGCCAAGTGCTAAAATTTCAGATGCCTTAGAAATTGATTGTAATTAATGACTTAACAATAGTTTTTCAGTAAGTTAACATGTTCTACACAATGTGTTCTGGAGTGGTGCTGTTACTGTGCCTCACACTGTGGAAAACTACACGCCAGTGTGCTTACCTGTTTCCTTTCCTCTCTTTACCCAGTTGATGTTCTTCTAGGTGCAGTATGTGTAAGAAGTTATCCTCATTTCATAGCCCACTTGATCAGTAACCCTTTGCCTGTGTGAATTGGGATCTAAGTCAGCAATAACTCAGCTTTTAGAATAGCACTTACTCCAGGCTGTCATTTGCCTCTTTGATGCTTACTTACTTAACCAGTAGTAATCATTATTTTCCTTCTACAATTACTATAATGGAGCTGACTGCTGAAATGGAAAACAGGAGGCAGTTACAGAAGGTTTGAATTGTGCTGTCACACTTTCGTGGGCAGGCACCTTTCTTGGAGCTTTGATATTTCTTTGAGTTTGCCCAAAAATATGTTTGGTAAAAGACAGAGCGGGTGTCTGGTCTATATTTTCATGTGGCCTTGTTTCAGCTTCTTAGAAATACAAGATTATCCAAATAGGTACTTTCTGGGTGCCTGATTTGTTTTATACAAAATGTGAAAGGGAAAAAAATAAAATGGTTTAATCAAAAACTTATTTTTTAACTGGAAAATTTCAAACCAATTAAAAATCCAGCTGAATTCAATTGACTTCCCAAGAGATTATTCAGATATAGGGGGAAAACAGAAATTATCAACAGAAATATTGCATCTTATGATGCAACATCATTACACCTTTGTTTAATTACTCCGTTACCACTCACATCTCTTGCAAATATCATCAGAGTTTCACTGGATGTTTTTCCTTTTGAGCATCTACAATGCTGAACTGAACAAGGGTACGAGAGAAAAGAGCCTTGTATTCTTTTCACTTGGATTTTCTGCTGAAATAGTGATGCAAGATCTGTAACTTGTGCTGCAGTTAAAAGACATCGTATTCTTGGGGATCTTGGTGCTTGCAGTCAGGTTGGGAATGGTAATGGCAGGCACAGCAGGGAACTGGGATTCAATATGCTGAATGAGAAGGTGAGTGTTTTAGCACAGCTGCCTCCTGAGGGTCAGGGGAAAGGAAAAGCCCTTTGGGAGGATTTTCAAGCACCACTGAGCTGGCACACCAGGAGTCGATGATTGACTTCAGAAGATCCCTGCTGTGCAAAGGATTGAGTGTTGTGGTCCCCTTTATCACTGGTTAGACGTTTCTTTTGGAGAAGCCAAAAATCAGAAAGTCAAGAGATGGCAGCAAAACAAATTTTAAAAAATAACCATCAAACAGCTGTCTCTGACAGTGAGGTCTGGAGATTTGTTCCTGTTGCTAACAGCTGCATTGATTTGGCAGTTAATTTCATTAGAAATACTGCTTTTGTATGGCATTTGTAAGATTCCTGAACAAAAAACTGATGACCTGATGATGATGCAGCGTGAGTTGAATTGTTGGTCTTGAAAACAACATTAATTTGAACCTCAGTATAAAGAGGAGATTGTATTTGGTGTGTGCAGTCAGAAAGGCATAACACAGTTTCAGTCCTAATGTGTGCATTTCTTCACAGGAGTTCAGACGTTCACCACAGAATGGCACAAAGTGGAAAGCACAGCCTTCTGCTGAGATCCCAGTGAAAACACGGCTCAGCTCCTGGATGGCTTTGCAGCTCCCATGGCAACAAGAGGGAGGTGGACTGAAGATCCTGTCTGTCAGCCTGGGTCTGCTGGCAGTTCTTGTTATGTTTTACTATGGAGGAATGAAAACAGAACTGTAAACTGAATGGGGCTTTTATAAAAACAATGAAACTGCTGTTCAAAATCTTCAAAGGAAACACT
Organism: Pycnonotus jocosus; assembly: GCA_013400435.1. Classification (NCBI taxonomy): domain Eukaryota; kingdom Metazoa; phylum Chordata; class Aves; order Passeriformes; family Pycnonotidae; genus Pycnonotus; species Pycnonotus jocosus. The sequence goes on from VWYP01013094.1 coordinate 71,736, forward strand.
TTTACCAAAAAAATTTAAAAAAAAAAAAAAAAGCTAATATAAATTGGGCAATAATTTGTACTCTTTGCCTTTCCTGTCATTCAAAGGAGAGAATGTTAATAAGCTGTAGGAAGGTCTATCTTGCCAAAACCTGAGATCCTTGATTGGTAAAAGTTTGTTGCATCTTTCCTTTTCTGTTTTTCATTTTTGAAATGATGCAGTGTTTGCATTACATACTCTTTTCATAATTGCTGTATCAGGTAAAATTGCATTAAGTTTTTAAGGAGTCTTTCCATTGAGTGATATTGGTCATCTTTTATGGGTAGGATATTTAAAGCTTTACTAAAGATTTTGCTTGATGCAGTTTGATCATTTGGTATCTGTCTTTTTACATTAGAATGGACACTGCAAGGCCATTAAAGTTTCATATTTGTTACTATTTATTTTGCTGTCATGTCTGAAATAATTTTTGCCTGTCATCTTGCATCTCCCAACTTCACAGAGTTATTAGGCTTTGTTAATACAAGAATTATTTTTTACATAGAAATAGGTCTAAAGATGTTGGGCTTTTATAATTGAATGGGAAGATGTCATTCTGGTGATAGAGTTCTGTTAAAAGATGGATTTAATACAGTCCATTTTACACAACGCTTAGAGAACTGCCTGGGAATCTCTTAGCTGTGCGTTGGCTCAGTAAAACAATTATTACTCTGTTAGAAGGGAGGTTGCATTTTACCCAATGAAAATTTCTAATTATTTTCTTCAAGCCATTTTTGTCATTACAGGATCTCCACACATACTGAGAGTGTGCTGATCAGTCAGGGAGTGGACTGTGTGCCCAGTTCTTCCAGCACCTGACTGCATCATATTGTTGGTTTGCTCATGCCTTGTCACCTTTCTGAATCTTCATCCAAACTTCCACTTGCAGACTGTTTAAAATCATAACACAGGCACTGTTGAGGGGTTTTTTAATGTTTGTGTCATATCCAGATGGAACTGAGCTATCTTACATGGCTGTTGTGGTTTAACCCCAGCAGGCAGCTAAGATGCTCACTCACCCCCCTGCAGTGGGGTGGGGGGCAAAAATCAGAAGGGTAAAAGTGATAAAACTTAGGGGCTGAGGTAAAGACACTTAAATAGGTAAAGCAAAGCTGCACATGCAAACAAAGCAAACCAAGGAAATAAATCATTCATTACTTTGACAGGCAGGTGCTCGGCCATTCCCAGAAATGCAGAAGAGACCTTCACTCTGTGCGAGCCCTGTTCAGCAGCAGCAAATCCAAAACATAGCCCCATACCATTTGCAGTGAAGAAAATTGACTCTATCCCTGCCAAAACGAGCCCTACAGTGCAGAGGAATAATCTCCTAGCAAGAGTGCTTTGTACTTTATAAATTGGGGATTCATAATAGTTACAGACAATTAAGCAGGAAGTTCCACCATGATGCTTTCAGCACAGCCTGTAAATTATAACAACAGATGTAACTGTCTTCAGGAAATCAGATGTGTGATGACTCAAATATTTTATTTCTTATAGCAGCCATTGAAGGTCATAAGCCAAGACTCAAAATCCATGAGTTTTAAAAGAAAAAAACCAAAAAACAACAACAACAACAACAACAAAAAACCAAAACAAACAAAAAAAAAACCCAAAAAAAACCCCAAACAAACAAAAAAACCCAACCAACCAAAAAGTACCCTTAATTTGCTTCTGTTTGTTGGGGTGCTTTTTTCCTCAGGCTTTTCTGTACAAGGAATATATAACAATCAGTAATTTTCTTTTTTAACAAGTCTGAAAAATTCTCAGAAAGACCCCACCAACATGACTCTGGGAGTTGAAATTTTCAGGAAAGTATCACAGATTGCAAGATTCTCAAGAAAACTGTGATTTGGCAAAATCATTATATCCGAGGCAGATTTTCACATGTGGTGGGAATAATCTATGCAGATATGTTGTGTGCCTCCAGCATTATCTCTGTCAACCACTCTAGCTTATCTAATCGCGGCAATTACAGACTCATTGCATCAGCTATTACAGAGATTTACGAAGCTTGTGATTTAGATTCTGTGCACCGTTGACTTTAATGGCACCAGCTTATTTTCTTAGAAATAGTGCAATATACTGAAAGAGGCCAAGAAGACTTTGTAAATTCTTATTCTCAGTATATTCTTAAACTGAGTTTTAATCTGGTAAGTAGGAAGTGTTGTTTATCACATATTTTGTTGCCTTCCTTTAGATTTTGAGAGAGGTTTTTGACACTTCGTGTTGTGGAGCAGCATTGTGTTTGTCACTGTGGTCTGTTTATGTACAACTAAAGCTTCCAAAGCCACTGAGCTGAACAAATCAGTTCTGGTCAAACAGCTCACCTGGACCAAGTCTGGACTGCCCAGGGCTGCTGGTGCAGCTTGGAAAACCTCACTGATTGTGAACTGTACAAGTGCATCCTCCTCGTTGACCTGAACACATCTAATCTGTGATTTTTGATCCTGTTTGCTCCCTGAATGCCCTAAGTGTCCTGCCAAGTGACATTTTTAATTTTTACAATTTTTAATTCTAACTTTGTGTTTGAGACCTACTTCCAAGTATTCCCACTTTGCAAGCCATCAGGATGAGCGAGAAATCTGCTGCACTCCAGTTTAACAAGGTCGTTGCAGGAAAAGTTACCTCATAGTCAATTGATCCCACTTTCACACATACTGAACACACTCATCACTAGAGAATGTGTCTGCTAATAAGCAATCTACGTTCAATGACCTTTTGTCAGAGCAAAAAAAGAATATAATTTCCATTTGATACCAAGAAAGCCTCAACTATCTTTCTTAAGTGTTTGTGGTAGCTCTGAGTTCTCTTTGGCTGTTTTCAATGAAGAATCTTGGAAACCACAGAACCCTGAGTAGCAAAGACATCTTAAATCTCTTGTGAACAACATTAAGTGCACACATTTTCTCTTCTACTTGTGCATAGTGTGCTGGAGGACTTTGTCATTTAGTCTTTTCATTGTAGCTTTCTAGTAATAGTATACATGTTTAGAAAAAGAGTGTGATGTAGAAAAAGTGTTTTATGTAAAGCTTGTTCTATAATGCAAGAGAAAAAATAAAAAAGAAGGTGCTTTTTGAGGAGATTCGCCTCTGTTACATAATTCCTTGCACATTTCTGAACATCTGACAGCTACTGTTAATCTAGTTTCACTCCCCAGTTCAACTTCCCATATGGAAAGCTGGAGTGATTTTTGACTAACAGCAAATAATATCAGAAGTGGCAGCAACTGGCAACTCTGACACTGAGCTTCGCTGTGGCCATTACCCAGAATCCACCCGCTCTTCTTGAGAAGCAATTACAATTTCACAGGTTGGAATTAAAATTCCCTGCAGTACGCAGGAGAGTAACTGAAACTGTCAAAGTGATTTCAAGCTGCTAATCTCTCCCTGCTCCAAGAGTGAAAATAGAGCCCCTCTTACCCAGGCACAGATCTGACAACTTAAAAACTCCAGCCTTCCACTGCGTTTAAATACATATGGAGAGTGGCTTGATCTGCTCAGGGAAGATATCTGTAAAGATGTTATGTCTATGAACATTTGTGTGTTATTAACAAGTCTATCTTTTTAACTTTAAGACGTGTGTAACTTCAGGGACTAAGACGAATATAATGAAGTCTTATGCAAGAGCTCTGACAATTTGGAGGGATGAGTAGGCATGTGCCTGTTTGTGTGAGGCTTATTAAAATCTTTATTTATGTCTTCTCAAACATGTATTTTGTTGCTATAATAATTGCTTGCAACTTTCCCAGATTTTATTTTTACAGTTTTATATCCCACATTATATTTTGTGTGCACTGTGGTTGATTGTACAGATAGAAATAAAGAGCATTTTGAAACAAAAAAGCAGAGGAAAAAAAATGAGGGGCTGTAAAACTAGGGTACAAAATGAAAAATATTTGTGCAAAAGCTGCAAAGCAAGTTTGGTCTAGGAGACATGGACCACAGAGTTAGGAATTGGCTGCAAAATACCATTTGACTTGTTCACAGGCAGGGTTCATCCACTGGATAATTAAAATCAGAGTCATTGCTGGAAAATGTTTGTGCAAATATGATTAAATGTGTTTTAGTTCCATTTTTGATTCATGCATGCTCTTAACATTCAAGTGAAATTTCTTTTTCTTTAAATGAAGGTTCTTCGGTTGGTGGAGGGGAGATGAATTGTCTATTTTCATTTTAAAGAAGCCCAATTAAAAAAAAACAAAAAAAAACCAAAAAAACAAACAAAAAAAAACCAGTCATTGCATTTGGTTTTTTTTCACCCAGAGTCCCCACTTGGGAAGTTGTGGTTATGGACTTGGATCATTAATGCTGTCCAGTCATGTCCCATGAATAGAGAAAGATATTTGCATATCCTTTCAACAATCTTTATTTTGCTGGAAAATATTGAACAATTATAGCCATTCTTCTTAAAAAGTGACCTTAACAGGATGTTTTATAGAGGATGATCTGCCCTGCCTGGTTTGCTTAGTGCTGGTTGTAGATAATGGGGTGAATTTCTGTGTTGGTGACCAGAGTGTGATGCAGATTTGTGCCCAAAACTTGCATGCTTTAAATGTCCCATCTGTCTTTGAGTGCCAAAACCGCGTAGTTGTGCTTCAGTGAGCATAAAATATTGTGTCTACTCTCTTCCTGGGTGGTGTTTTTGGGGAGTGGTGTACAAATCTTAGTTGGCAGTCAATTACAGATTACAGGAGAAGCTTGGAGATGATAAAACACACTCCAAAAGGGCTGTGATTGTTTGGCACATAGTAAGAGTTGGGGATCTGAGAGAAATTGATGTGATGAAATCATGACATGATGGGAAATTTGACTTCTCATGGTTAGGATGTCATTACAGTATAATCCGAAAAATAAAACTTTAATGGTGCTTGGAAGGTTTTGCTGCACAGACAGCCTTCCCAAGTGCTCATAACCTGGTTTCCTGTAATGTGTTGGAGCAGTCAGTCCCACCACACTGGTACCACAGCCAGAGAAACGCTGCCCAGCTCACCCTGCCTCTGGCTGTGAGCTGGGCACATGCAGTTTCATGAAGGAGGGCATCCCAACTCTGTCTCCTCTCACCCCGTTTGTCAGTGCATTACATTTCTTGCTGCTGTGGCCAGCAAAATTCTTGCTCAGTCCAGCGGCATGCAGTAAATAATGCACGCTCCTTAGTGGTTACAAGCTTCTGCTTTTTGTTTGGGTTTTTAAGTACCTCCATTCCACTGTGAGCTTGCATTCTCTCTTACCCTTTCTTCCAGCTGCTTCATCCAAGCTATTATCAGCACCTCATTTTGTTTTATGGAAGATGACATGTCTTCAGAAGGGTAAGTATTACCTGAGTAAGGTGGCTTCTTCCCTGAAAACAAGAATGCTGCTTCTCCAATGGAGCTCATTTGCCAGGGGTATCAGGGCTAGGAATCCATTGTGTTGCAGTGTCTGTCCTTCAGGTGTGTTTGTCTGTCTGCAAGAGCCTTTGGATTATGTCAGAAACTCCGATTTGCCAATAAGCAGGATTAAAAGGCCTCTTCTGCTGTGCTGTATTAGTTTTGAACTTGCAAACCCCAGAAATGCTGTAATTCAGAGTGAGAGATAAAACACATCATTGATGTCAGCTGAAGATATTAAATTTGATATCCACTAGAGACTTTATGAGCTATAAAAGTCAATATCTAGAAATCACCAGCTACAAGAAGTCTATACAAGAGATTACAAAGGGCTCTGTGTGACATTAGTGTTAGTATGAGACTGCAGGAGGAAACAAGAGAGCAAGCAACCAAGTCAGCTGTACAGATAACCAGTGGCAGAGAGAAATATGTTCACACTCAAGGGACAGCTTAATCTCCAAGTATTATGGTAATATTAAGGAAATTTAGAGAAGACAGATAGCAGGTTGGACATGCTGCAGCAGCATTAATTTGCTTCTGTCCTGCTTGGATTGTTTAGTGGGTGAAAAGGGCAATCTGAATGACATTATCTAGCAGAAGGATAAAACAGAGCCTAACAGCAGATAGAAGCTTTGGATCTGCAAGAAGGAAATTATTTAGAACAAATGTGAACCTCCTGCACATACCTCCTTCCTGTGCTGCTGTGAAGAGACACCTTGTTTTGATTTGGCTTTATTTGGCATTTTTTCTGGAAACACATGTTCAGGTTCTTGAACCCTTTTTATTTTATCTGACTGAAATAATACTGAAAAAAATAATTCACTTCTGTTTCTGGTTTTAAGATCAGACTTGTGTGGTTTTTTTTTTGTTTGTTTGGTTTTTTTTCATACTCTGTGAGCCTGCATCAACCAGCATCTTACTTGTAGGAGGAGTAGGATTAATTTTTATATTGATTTGAACCTAAACTGGAAGTCTTCAGTTGGTTTGTGAAATACTACCAGGGGTATCAAGAAAATTAAGCCTAGCTGGCAACCAGTTTAATATATTTACTGTCTCTGTCTACAAATTTGCCAGTATCGCATACTAAAAACTGTTGAAGTTAACTAATCTAAATCCACAGATAAATTCTCAGTTCCTACCAATTTATGCTGTCATTAAAGTCAGACACACAACATATTTGATAGCCTTGCCCCAGTATATATCTGCTGTAAGAATTACTGCTGCAGGACAGTATTATGCATTGCTTTCACCACATCCTCCACAACATCTGCAGTGCAAGAAGAAAAACAAATGATAAGCAGCAGATAAGTGGCAGTTCCTAGACTTTGTAAAGAAGCGGCTGTCTCCAGCCTCAACACAAGTACTCATGAAAGGATATGGTAAATTGTAGGTTGGTGAGTTCAGAAAATTCTAGTATAAGAAGTTTTCATGCTGTGATAGAAGGATGGATGCCATCCTCTCTTCCTAGACTCTGTAGCAGCAGTCGTCTACCACTGTAGAGGTAGATGAGCCTTATGTATATATATATCCATTATATGTAAAACAGCAGCAGAGCTTCCAGCCCTTTGTCACCTGTGTTTCTTTCCATAGTCTTTGAAAGCCATTTACTTACCATGTGTCCTGCAGGACCCTTGTATTTCTGATGTCCTTTAATGAGCTCAGAAGCTCTTGTGAGTGCATTCTGCAGAGATCCAGGATTACAGCTCCGGCTCTCTGAATCACAGCAGGCAGAATGAGCTATTCAGGCCTTTCACATCAAAGTTGTTGTCATAAGAGGGTTCAATAGTATATTTCCTGTTCTTGCTGCAGACACTGCTGCAAAAGTTGAGTCATCAGCATATAAATACTTTCTTGGCCTCAGAGTATCTGGGGTTTTTTGTGTGTTGATTAGTTGCCCATTTCATTTCTCTTTCCACACTTATTGACTCATCTAAGAATAATGAAATTGGGTTGCTGCCAATCATACTTCATATTGCTTCAAATGTAGGAATGCTAAGGCAACTCATAAATACTATCTTATCTGCCAGGAAATCCATTAAACTGAATTTCAAGTCATTCCCATTCACAGCAGTAGCTTGAGCAAAAGACCTGGAATAGTTTTGGTAATAAAGTCTGGTCCTGTGGAAAGTTTTGTGCTGTGCTCTCTTATCATGTGCTTGTGAGCGAAGAAATTAAATGAAAGTCTGCTTCATGGAGAGAACAGGTTTTATTCTGTTTTCTTGAAATGTTTATCAATCTGTCCAAACTCACTTGACAGGTAGAATTGACAAGGTCTCCTTGCTTTAAAAAAATGACAGTTCACTAACTAGTCTGATTTTCTAATTGTCAGAGTTCAGTTATCTAGACATGCTATTTGTCTTTCAGACAGTAAGAACAAGCTGGTGTGATGGCCAAGGAAAGCATAAAACTTTTTCTTTGACAGTTCATAGTTGGTTGGAAAGCAAAAGTTTTTGCCTTATGGAAGAGGAATGCTATAGACAATTCTTTCCATACCTCATAATTGTCAATATGGGACAAGTTTTAAGTAATACAAAGACCTAAGCAAAGGAAGAATTTTAAATAAATTAGTCTATTCTGGTGTGCCATACGGTTTTAAATTAAACTACAGTTTAGGAGTTATGTCCATGAAAAGTCCAATTATGGTATTTTGCTCACTTTTTTCTCTCTTTTTTTTTCTTTTAAATGTTATGTTTCCTCCTAGTTCTTGGCAGATTAAACATTTTTATTTCAAAATAGAATGGCTGCAACTCACATAGTACTCCTACAAAAACAAAATCTGAGTCTCAATAGTTCCTACAGGCTGAAACTAATTTCCCAGAAAGGAGGATCAATGTGGCAGCCTCAGGAAGTGAGTACAGTGGCCCAAAGAGATTTAAAACTAAGGATGCTGCCTCTCTGTCCCACATCCTTCTATTGACAGCTCTTGCTTGCACCAGCAGTGCTGCCATGAAATTGCCTGAAGGGAAGTTTGGGTGGCTCATCTGACTGAAACAGCATTTTGGTGGGGTTCATTTTGGGATGGCTCATTGTGCTGTGAGCATCTTTGCAAGGCAAGGGCTGATTTACGTTGCCTTGAACTGCCAGAGAGGATTTTGTGAGTCTTACCAGCTGAAGGGCCTCTTGCTGGTAGAGCTCTGGAAAGATCCTTACTCCACCATTTTATTTCCATTCCAAGTTGCAGAGTCATGCCATTGATACACAAATACGTGACTGGAAACACATCACTGTTGTGCAAGCACTGTGGAGCAGAACCATAAACTTGTTGTTTGAAGACCTCCACACAGCTCTGAAGCTGTAAGGTAAGGTGTGCTCAGGAATTGCAGAGCTAAGGTCATGGCCCATGGAGCAGGCAGGATGTTGCTAAACTGTAGGGGTCTCCTGCAGTGATCTTTTCTGATCAGCTCAGGATTAGTGGAACATAAAGGACATACAAAGTTGCTGTCAACCTGTCCTCTCCTTTAGGCCAGTAACTCCTTTCTGATATACAGAGGTACATACTTGATAAAACTTTTTTTTCTTTTCTCTCCTTTGTATTATTTTTTTTTTTCTGTAATGTGGGTTCAATTTGCTGGTGGGCTCCAGGAAGTGCTGTTCATGTGGGTAGAACATGCTTCATCTTTCATGACTCCTAATCTGTCTCTTTTGTTAACCATAGAAATCAGTTTAAAAAACAGCTGGCATGAGAGTGGGTGGTTTTGGTTGTTTATGGTTTTGGAGATTCTTTTCTCTTGTTGCTTACTTTCCTGATGCACAGGCTGCTAAATTTCTATTTGTTAAGGAAGTTCAAAGGAGGAAAGAAGTAAGTTCTGCGTCATTTCAGTTTGCCTTCGTGCTTAGATCTGGTCAGAGCCAGCCAAACTCTGGACAGTCAGCAATGTGAGCAAACATAAAGCAGATATCTAGAAAAGGCATGGGAGCTTTAAAGCCACATTAAGAGTTTGTTATAAACTTCTGCTTTGAAGACTTGCAATATGACACATGAAAAAAATATTAACTTCCATTAAAGGCTCTCATGAAATTTGTTACCAAATGTTAGCAAAAATTCAGCAGAACATTTCAAGGGGTACAATCCAGAAGTTCCTATCATGCATTTGATGAAAACATCTTTAAGTAGCCTAATTACTGTAAAGGAGGAAACACTGTACTTGCACCAGATTGATATTAAATGCAAATTTGGTTTTTGTGAGCATGTAGGAAAACAATGACTTTTAGTGAGAGCTTCATAGAAATACATGAGAGCAGAAATAGTCTTTGCTTGACAGTCTGTCCAGTGCTCCCAAAGCATGTGGAAAGCAAATGACTAGATGTTTACATTGTGAAACACCAGGAAAAAACAGCAGTTAATAATCAGTATTCTTAATGGAGTACTGTAGGCATCCTGCTATTTCTAACAATACTTTTTTTTTCAAGTCTTTCCCCTGGATTGTCTTGCATTTACTAAAGAGTATATACACTGCTTGTTTATGTTATCTGATATACTTTTGTTCATTCTGTAGCCAGTGGCTTGAGAAGGGCAGTGTGAGTTTAGAAAGAGGAAAATAAGGTTTAAGCAGCAGCACCGTGTCTTTTTCTAAAGGCTCTGAAATTCAGTCGTTTGAAACAAATGCCCTGTTTGGGGCCAGCTGAGGGAGAGAGCTGTCTCCCCTGCCCAGGCCTGCTTGCAAGACAAATGGCTCCATTGTTTCTGTGGTGTGCAAATATCACCGGTCCTGGGAGGTCAGGATTGCACACACACTGAGTGGGTGCTTAAAGGACTTGGATGAAATACACACAGAAGATTTCCAAGATAAGGAGTCAGTAATGGCAAGACTTGTGTACTCTCTAGCTGCGTTTTGGTGGTACAGTAAAAACACAAAGCACTGAGTTGTGTAAACGTACTCATTCTGGTGGATCAAAATATGTCAAGCTGCTTTATATCAGTTGGCTTGGTGCCAGATAAGGTATCATTTTTCCCTCTACAGCCAGCCTAAAAACCTGAGGCTGCCATAAGCCTTCTATCTTTTACAGAATTGCAGTTATGTCCTTGTGCCCGCCGCTCTCAGCGTGCGTTGTGGGTGAGCTGAAGTTCTGTGGGTGTGGAGGGAGCAGCACATGTCCAAGGCTGGGCTGGGATGGGCTGAGGTGAAGCTGGGCTTTGGAAGCTTTCCAGAGGAGTCTACAACTCTGCAGGAGTCTGGGCCTAGGGTGAGGCTGAAGGTAAGCTGTGGAGGAACGTATGGATTTTCCATTTTAGTGCTACAAAGATGATCTTTTATTTCCATGTTGAAAACAGGAATTGTCACAGGCACAAGGGCTTATCTAGCAGGCAGCAGGCTGATGAGGTATTATGAAAAGGCACAGCAGTGCTGGTGAGCTGGTGATCTTTGCTTTGGCTGTTGCTGGTGGTGTTCTGCATTAGGCTGAAACAGTTCCTCTCAGAAGATCAATGGTTATGGAATTTTGGCAGACTTCTAAGTTACGTTTCAAATAGAAGATGAAGATTCTTCCTGATGTGTTTTACATCACTGCCTCTTGCTCTGACCACGTACTTTAAAAAAAAGGGGATCTCAGTAGATGATTAACACAGATGGCTTCTGCTGAGTATTGTCCTTCATAATTAGCTGTCCTAGAACTGGAGCAAAACCATGCTCAGTTTGGCATCTTAAAATGCCATATAATCGCCTAAGATTTTGGAAGGACAGTCTCCACCCCTCACCCCCCACCCTCAGCCTTAGGAGGAGAAATGCTTCTCTCTGTTATCCTGCATCTTTTGCAGTGGGAATTCCCCCTTCAGCTGTGTGTACTAGAAATGGCACTTTACCAATATCTGGGACCATTATTGACTTTTATATTGCAGACAATGAAAAATCACTCACAAACAGACCACATTGTTATGGTGGTTGTTTGTATCTACGTAAAACGCAGTTGGATGAGTTCTAGTGACATGTCAGTGTCTGCACTCAACCTGAGACTCTGCAGAAAGCAGTTGTGGTGGGGGATTGTTGTCAGAATGAGACAATCCTGATGACAGGACTGAGTGGGCTCTTTTAATTCCACTGCAGCAAAGTGGTTTTGAGGACCTGCTTCCCCCTTGTTCGGAAATAGAATTTATCTGACTCAAGGATTCCTACATTGATGACAATCCTGGGGTAGAGAGGCAACACCAGAACTGTATGCAGGGTGAATTTTTTTAAAATCCTGATTGATCTGTATTTTCAGATATATCTGCTGATCTCATATTTCTTTAGTCCACCAGAAAGGGCATATTTTCATAATTCTTCTTTGCAGATATGCATTAGAGTATAGAATTCTTTCTAATGCATGTTTTGAGTGAAAGAGTAAATCCTTCTCTCCCTAGAATTTCATCACTGCTGTTGTTTTAATTTATAAGGTCACTGCAGACAGATTTTCTTTCCTAGAGGTGGGCCAGAAATGGCCTTTTCTTAAGGGCTTGGAGGAAGGGGAGAAACAATTTATGTAAGAGAATGATTTTCATTCCAGTAATGTTGATTCACTTGACTCATAAGAGCCTATTTCTTTGTTTACTTGGAAAGAATGAATATCAACACATAAATAATCAGCTGGGAACTAGATTTCCAGGAGGAAGAATTTTTCTACTCACTTTTCTGTTAATTCAAAGCAGTATCTTTTAAAATTGATGTAACTTACAGCCTTATGATGATCACATTACTTTCCCTTAGGAGTAAACACAGACAAAAGTGTCTGCTTAGTTTCCAAACTAGAGGAGTGTTGTTGCCTCAGGTACTCAAATTCCTATAGAAAAAAGCTTTCCATAGCTCTTGTAGCTGTACATACTGAATGTACCAGTGTACCTGGGGAGTTCCATGCCAACTTCTGCGAAGTACCACGAACTCTTCTTCAGAAAGACATGGAAAAACAATTTACTGAACAAGCCTCCCAAAAGTGCTTTTTTCAGACAGTCTTTCACCTAGCTGAAGTACACAGGCCTGATGTGCTATAGCTGGAAGAAACTAACCACGTCATATAATTTCTGAACTGGTTTTGCCCTTCTTTTCACTCTTGGAAAGATATGTAAGCTAACAAGAACAACAGGGTTGACCCTTTCTTCAAACCCCATTGCAGTGCAATACTGAAACTTCCTTCTGAAAATCCTCTTGGGCAAATACATTGCAATCCCACTTTTCAGAATTTGCAAAACCTAATGTATTTAACTTGTTAACAGCATCCCACAGAATTTGAGGTCCCAGGGACAATCACTGTCCTTCACAGCTCAGAGATTTTGTAATACTCAACAGCAGTAAGAGATTGGTCCAGGAGGAAGGCCAGGGCCACTGGTCATGGACATCATCTGCAGCATTATCTCTTTCAGCAATATGACTTGGTTTTTAATGTTATATTGGGAAAAAAAGTGTGTTGCTTACATTATGCATAAGTCCTTAAATGCTTTTATCAAGTACCTCAGATGTTCCACATTGCAAGTATGTTGTTGGGGTACATACTTCTATTGGCTTGTTTCTTTATCATGGTTTCATAACATTGGAAATTAAGACAGAGAAGCAGATTCATCTTCCTAAAACTGCTTGATGTGAGAAAATTACACTTCTAGATTATGCTATTATTAAAGGTTGCTGTGACCTGGAGATGTACTACTTAGCTTATCATTTTCCAAGTTTAAAAGAATTAGCTGCCAGCAACAGAAATTTACTTTTTGCCTGCTTTTAAAGCATTTTTCAGAATGCAGTGCTGCTGGGTGTCAACGGACTTTGGATGCTACACAGGAACACTTAAATAAATACAAGTAACCAGTCATCACACTAGCTTCCAGAGATTTACAGTAATAGTGCCAAAATCCCTCCTTCAGACATTGGACTTCTATAACCTAATGAAGCAGGAGGTGCCAAGAATTTAGTAACTTAGAGGATAAGAAGTTGGAGACAGAAGCTGCAAAGAAACCGACCCCTACAAGCATACCTTGAATGCACTTGGGGCATTTAGGGGTGAGGTAGAGTTATTGTCTGTGCAGAATACCTGAACAGAATTGCTAAGTTTTGAGTCAGAAGAGCCCTACCAGCTTTACAGCTGAGGAATGTGTTTTCTACCCAGACTGAGTCAAATGGAAAACCAGCTTTAGTTTTGTAATAAAAATTGGATGTGATTAAAAAAAAAATTAAAAAAAAGGGGATCTCAGTAGATCCTCCTGAGTTGTGTTTTCATAATGGGAAAATATTGGTCCTTTCTACTGGTACTTGAAACTGGGCCAAAGTCTCTTGTTCAGCTGTTTCTGGACATAGTTCAGGACAGACATCTTTGGGGATGATTAGGCTAAAGAGAGTTTTTGGAAGGTGTGCAGTTGTCTGAGTTACCAGTAAACCTACTGTTCAATGCCAGCATGAAATCTCACTGCCAGAACTGTGCTGGAGCGTCCCATTTTTAATTACTATTTAATTATAATTTTTAAAAGAATCTGGCCTTAGACTTCATCTTGCTCAGCAGGGCAGCAGAGGTTGAGGCCTGTGCAGGGAGAATCGGTGTGATATTTTTCCCCCCATTGTTTTGAACTTTGTGTTCATTTGCATGTGACGCTACAAAGAATGAACAGAAAACACTGCCAATTCATGACTGTAACAAATCTGCACCTACTTGCACATAAGGTGTCAGAAGTCAAGCTCAGGAATATTTACTCCCTCCAGCTTGTCAGTAGTCTGGCAAAAATACGAGTACACACCCTTATCCACAATAATGTTAGGGCCTCATTCATGTTTAGTTGAACCTACTTTGGAAAGGGAAATACCTTGTGACATTCTTCAGTGGCCTCTATGGACAAATAAATAAAAGATTTAATGGAGCCTTCACAGTAGGGTATTGGCAACAGAGAAGGACCCTGAGGACTGGGTTGTATAAATTAGGCAGATCTGGGATATATTCAGAGCTCCACAAGGGATGAGGAAGAAGTCTTTCATCCACCCAGGTTCCTGGAGCTCTGAGGGAAAAACCCCTGCACCACGTTAAGCACAGGGAACAACCCTTTCTCATGAGTGTTTCCAGGCTGTGCGTGTGCATCTTATAGTCTGGTCTTGTTCCATCAAATCCATTCCTCTGAATTGTTCACTGGACAGTAAGGGCTTTTATTGTGCCAGCAGGTAATTAATTATGATAAATGTGCGAATGTCTATTGTCTCAATAGGCTCTGTGGAGCCAAAAGGGTGCATGTGACTAAAAATATTCTGATTAAAGGTCTGCAGCAGTAATGAGCACTGCAGCTCTATTCCACACTGAGTCACTGAGAGCTCTGCTGTCAATTACCTGTGGATTAAGGACCAATGTGATTTGAGCTAGATCCCTTATGACCTGAGTGGAAAGCCCCAAAGGGTTTTGTGGCACTGCCTCTTACAAATGCTCCGTGACAGATCTGTTTTCAATTCTTATTCTTTCTCCTTTTTTTTTTTTAATTTTAATTTTTTTGAAAGAAAGTGAGACTTCAAAGTGACAGCCTAACTTGTTATTAATATGCCTTACAGTATATATCCTATGACTTTTTTTCCTTGTCCCATCCATTAGCCTTCACTGTAGTTTCTGCACCTGGATGCTGGAGGGAAGGAGGTGGGGCAGGATGAGGGGGAAACAGATGACACATGCCAGAAGAAAAAGTAATTATGGCAGTAAGAAGTTTTAGAAATTTGCAGAAAAAATCCTTTCCCTCACAATTTTCCAACCTCTTTTGGCTTTCTTGTTAGCCTTTCAGGGTTGTGTGTGGGCATTGTTATGTGTGTGTGTGTGTGCACTAAGCACATTGTTATATGTAAAGAGGATGGTTCTTCACTTCAGTATGTCGAGGAGAACTCAGAACCACTTTGTCAACATAAATAAACTATTAGACTATCCACAACTGACATCCTTGAGGTCATCTTCTGTAGCCAGAATAAATTTCTCTTCAGCAGTACAGATGGATACTAGGAAAGCCAGCAGATGCATTGTCACTAATCAGAAAGAGACTCAGCAGGGTAACTAAAATCTCTGCTAGAATTCATATCCCTTCATGGAGTTTAATTAAAGAGCTTTGTGTGCATCCTTTTGTTTTATCTGTTGCCAGTGTTTTGTCTCCTATTGTGGCAGTTCCTTCAAATAACCATCAATTTGCTGTGATAATCTACTGAGGAGAATGAGCAGCACTGTTTAATTACATAAAAATGATAATGAGCTTTGGCTGTCAAAGAGTTAAGGAGCTGCTGCCGGCCACTGGAATACAAAAGAGCTGGTGCCAAAGGGGCCCCTGGAAGTCTGTGGCCCTTCAGACTTCATTGCTGAGCAGCAGTAACTGGCTTGAGCAAGCAGCAGGCCAGCAGAGCTTCCTTTGGGGAGAGATAACTGAATTATGGAGCAGCCTCCTAGCAGCAGGATGCAGAGCAGGCATGAACAGATTTCTGTTTCACACCCCAGCAAAAATACAAGGCAATCCAAAGAAAGATCTCTTGTCCTACATAAGCACAATACCTTTGGCATTTCTGCCTCATCCTCATGGCACAAATTGGACTTTGGGCATAACCAGATGTCATTTGGTGCCATTTTGCTGCAGGAGGTAGCAGGAGAACTTGAGGGAATGAGGTTCTGGCTGCTGGGGAAACATAACTGCAGATAACACAAGTGCTTGTGCTCTACCCAAGAGTGGTGTTGATCCAAGTTTATAGAGAAGTAACTCTTGTAAGAGATAAAAACTTTCTGTTCCCAGACCTTTTATCTAGTTCTCTTTTTTTCCTTTTTCTTTTTCCTTTTTTTTTTTTTTTTTTCCCCACTAAGGGGGGAATAAAATCTTGTGCATCCTCTATATCTAGNTTTTTTTTTTTCTTTTTTTTTTTTTTTTTTTTTTTTTTTTTTCCCCACTAAGGGGTGAATAAAATCTTGTGCATCCTCTATATCTAGCATCCAAACTATTTACTCACAGAAGCTGTTGTTTTCCCCTTTCTAATTTCTCTGGCTGGGAACATGCTGCAGTAAGCATGGGGTGGGGAACTTTGTAAAACAGGAACAGCCCTGGATCCGAGGAGAAATTGCTGGAAGCCCTATTTCTTAAAACAGAGAACCAAGAATTCAGCTTAATATTATGTGACTGACTTACCATGTGCTTGGCATCCAGATTAATCACAGCATTAATGAACTTCTGAGCTGTAGAGTGCCTGCAGGGCCTCCAATCCAGGCCTCCAGGCATGGAGCTCTTTGGCTGGAACACGTATGGTAGAGCTGGTGAAAACACACCCGGAAGCAGGGATGTCTCTGGAGGCAGAGAGATGTGACAGGCCCTGCCTTCCTTCTTTCAGTGCATGGCCTGGCCAGCCTACTGTGGGAAGCCAAGGACTCCAGCACAGTGGAGGCACAGGGGCATGGCCTGTGACAGAGCAAGGTTGTTGCAAGTGTGACATGAACTGTGATGGTGCCACTTTGGACTGACACTCCTGTGCCACTAAACCACAGAAAGGGGGAAACACTTTGAGGAGCACTCTGGTTTTGTTGGTTGTATGTAAGAAACACAGGCAAGGGAAGTGTTAGTGCTGAGCTGATAAGAGATGCATCTTTGCCGTTAATGCAGCATTCATCCTACAGGACATTGTCCAGTCTGTTGGTATGTCTGTAGCAGAAAAGGAGTGCTGGGAGAGATAGAGTTTTAAACAGCAGGGTTAAGTAAATTTACATTAGGAGCATTTTACAGGTGTGGGACTATAATTGCATTATAGAGGTAAAGAATTTTTATTGTTGCTGACAGGTTTTTAGACGCTGGCCCCTTGGACCTGGTCCTTTGCATGTGATTCTGCAAATTTCTCTCAAGAGCAAGTGAGCACAGGTGCATCTTCCTTCCTTCCTTTGCCTACCTTCCACACCTCTCCTCTGCAACTGTGTTTTCCTACTCTCTGTAACAGGGTCATTGACCACTGACCAAAGGTCAAGGCCATTGACCTTTGTGTCCCCTCCAGGTGCCACTGTCTCTGTTATATTTCATGATACTCTCCCCACCAATCCTTCTTTGATCCCTATGGGCACTGAACCCAGAAAATGCTGGGTTCAGCCCCAGAGCCCCAGAACTCCTCTGGCTCTGTTGTGTCCCAGTGGCAAGCAACAGCAAAGTCTGTATGACCAAGGCACACTGTCTTTTTTTGCAAGAAGAGTGCCATGCACCCTCCTCATTAGGAAAGATGTGAATCTGAATCATCTCCTCCTCTTTTAAGCTCACTCTTTTTGACATCCCTTTCATTTATAACTCAGTCTCCTAACTTCATTCTGCATGCCATCTATGCAATACATCCTTTTCTCTCTACCCAGACAACTACAGCTTCGCTGTTATAACTTCAGCTCTTGTTATCTTATGGATCAATCACTGTACTCATCCTGTCATAAATGTGACAGATGTACCGTACCAATCCCCAGTGCTCCTGCAAAGATAACTTTCCCAACGCTTAAGTTTAACCATGTTGTCTGTTCTCTGTGCTTTCCCACTGCCTTGCTCTTGAAATTCAAGCTACTTGTTATTACTTCAAGGCTTATCACGACCTGTCTTCTCCCTACCTGTATTCAACTCCTCAGTATTGAAGAGTTAGCTTCCACTTCCATTAACACAGTCCTTGTCTTCTTTGAGCACTCATTCCATTTATAAACATTTGCCATACTCGGAAGGAGCATCCTGTGGAGCTCTGCAAAGCAGCTTCTTTTGGTTCTTAGCATCTGTTCATAACGCTCTTCCTTTCCATGTTGCCTCTTAAAAGACTTTCAGGCTGGCTGAAGTTTCCTTATTTTACTCCATTCCCTGGCCATTCTATCCTACCATTTTATGCACAGGCCATGAATGCTTCAGGATTGGGACTGTCACACTGTTGTGCCCAGGTACAGCACATAAGAGAAGGGGAACACGGTCTGTGGAAAGGGCTCCTACAACACTTTGGTAGTAAATCCTTATGCAGCAGGAGTGCAACTGTAAAAGCAAAGTGCTATAAGTGTAATAATGCAGTAAAGTTGTCACTCTCTCCCTGGTGAAATAAGCCATCCAGAAGAAAAGCAAATTTGCTGGTATTTTCACATCCACACTTGGCTCATCGACAGTCAGAAGAGGTTCCATCTTTTTCTGCTCCCACCTGGCTGGTGGAAAGGATGGTGCAAACATGCCTTATCTCTTGCGGCACAGATTCATCAGCTTATCTCAAACTGCTTTTTTGGTAGCACAGGCTGGCAGGGCTGGGTGTGCACTGCTGCAGGCTGGGGGCACATGTTGGCCCTCTGGAGTGCCTTTGGGGCAGTAAATCCCAGCAGTGGGCTGGTGGCAAACAGCCGGGCTGTGGGAGAGGAGGAGCAGCTGGAACGTCTTCAGCCCTGGCATCTGCGTGCAGTGTGAGTGTGTATCTACAGCACCACTGTACTTGCTGGCACTTCATAGAAACCTGTTCCTTTCCTTTTGCAGAGACTCAGGAAAACATTGCTGCCTTTCTTTAGGAACTGAAATCCTTCATTATCTGTGGAGTTTGACTAGTGTCGTATTGAAATGAACTTCAAAGCAAATTCACATCGAAACTGCTAGAGACTTCATGTTTGCTTGGTTTTGATACAAAACATGAAAACCACCTCAGGCTAGCTGGCAGTGCTTGTGACGAGCAAATCTTTTGGTGAAACAAGGGAGGGCTTCCAGTTACTAATGAAATCCTCCTCTCCCCACCCCCAGTCCAGTGGGCATTTACATGGTTTTCTTGTGAACATTTCATGCAGCTTTGAAAATCAAATGCTTCCTTACAGGAAATGTTTTTTCTCTGTTGTGCATCTCTTGTGGCCAGCTGCCAAGAGATCCTGATCCGACACCCAGCTGTGCTTCTATGACTGGCTTTTGTGACCGTGGAAAATCTTTTTTCTCCCTTTTTTTTCTTCCCCCCTCCCCCCCCCGCCACTTCTGCCTTCTCCATTTTCTCCTCTTTTAAATACATATAAATAAGTTGGAAATCGGAGCCTGTGTGTTCTTTACAGCCATAGTGGACAGAAGTGTGATAGCAAAAGTTAGGATCTTGCAATCTTAAAAAGCCTCTCACAAATAAAACTGATAAACTTTTTGTTAGTCTGAAAAAAAAATTGTTTTTATTCACATGGTAAGAACCATGCCATATTTCAATATAAGTTAAAAGTAAGTGACAAAAGGCTCATTCCATATTAAATTTTGTTACATGAGGGAGGAACTCATGCAAGGAAAACACAAGAAAATCCATTTCCTTTTCTGGAAAACCCATTTTACTGGTATGTACCCTTCTATACTGTTTTTAGGCATTCTGAAGTAACAAGGCTGCACAAGCAATCCATGTTAGCTTCATTTTGACTTTAATAATGAGTTAATTACTAATGAAGTCATTTCGCATGGGCAGATGTGTGAAAATCCTGAAGGACATCCTGCTTTACACTTATGCAGCTGTAAAGTGTTGCAGTTATAAATACCAAAAAAAATCAGAGAGGAAGGGGACATGGGGAACAGGAGCAGGCCTGGCAAAAAGAGCCAGCCAAACAGCCCTTCATTTGCATTGTTAAAGCAAGGCAAATCAAACCAATAAAGGTTTTATGAAATAATATTACAAAATAATGTCCAACAGGAGCACTTCATGACCTGCCATGTTGAAGTGGTTGTAGAGCCTGTCCTTGGCCAGTCTCGTGTACACGTGGTGTCCCCAGTGGGCCATCCCTGTATGTACTGAGAACACAAGGGCCCAGCAGTGGTGGCTTTGGGTGGTGTTCAGGTACATACCATGAGAAATCCATTTGGCCCTCATGGAGGGGCCAAATTCCAAACCAGGAATTTGGCTGATATGTACAACAAAGGCCTGTTTTGGCCTGGGAAACAGATGGAGTCCTGAATATACAAGAAACACAATGCTCTGTTTTCAAAATTAACTTGGATATGATGGTATCTTTCTTAGGATAATCACAAGAAAGTATCATTAAAAATAAATATTTTTTTTCTTTTGATTTGTCATTATCATGATTTGGAATATTTAAGATTTATGCTTCCAGTTTCTCCTCATCTCTGGCAGTAGATTTGATGTATGTTTCTTTTCTTGTTAGTGAAAGCTGAGGTTTTCTCTGACTGTGAAACTGGGTTAAGTATTTCCTGCTTTTCCAATCTAACTCTCCAGTCTGTTAGCTGGCCTGGAACAGTAGTTTGTGGTTCAAATTCAGATTTCTGAAAATAATGTTTTAAAAGTTTTCCTTTTTAAAATGAAGATTTACTTTCTTTATTTTTTCATACCCATTTTTCACTGTAGTCAGTAAAATGATCCAAACAGCACTGTGAGTATGACTTCCCCATGCTCCAATAATGCCCTTTTATGACCATAAGGGAAATAAAAGCTCTTTCTTAGCAGGCTGATGATATTGGAGTCTTCAAAATGTATTCACACAGCCTGCCTCTTTGTGCTCAGGAGGACTGTTGAATAGTCCTTCTCAAAGGAACAGCATCTGCCAGAGGTGTGGAACAATTCTGCACCAACATCTAGTTATTGTGTGAACTGTGGAACAAATTTGTGAGGGGGGAAGTCCTGCTTGCAACTGTGCCATTTTCTAAATCAAGGAAGAAAACCTGTCTCAACCTCAGAACAGGGTGTTCATTGACCTCTAATTCAACCAGGCTCACAACTGAAGAACCTACCAACTATAATTGCTCCTTTCTGTTAGGAGTGATTTTTTTCCTTTTACTATGTCTTCCCAACTATTGGAACTTGATTAAAATAAATAGAAGTAGAAAAAATATTAGCGTTTCAGAAAGGGTTCTATAGAAAATTCAGAAAGTCTTTAAAATACAAAAAGAAGCAGGTACTCTTTGCACTGAGAAGTTGCATTTCCCATTTGGGAAGGCTGCTATGGCAACCCCAATAACCAATTTAGAGATGTCATTGATTGGTCTGGTGGTGACTGGTCATTTTTAATGCACTGTCCTCACCTGTGGCCTTCAGGGCACATCAGCTGCAAGACTGGCAGGCTCTTCGTTTGCTCTGTTCAGTCTGCATGGTTGGGTTTGCATGGGCTGCAAACCTGTGTTTGCGACTCCCATCATTTTGATCAATAAAAATGTTGTGATGCTTCATGGTGGTCAGGGAAGCTTGGGCTGGCATTGCCACTGCAGTTCTGCTGTGTTTTATGCTGGGGCTCTTGTGGTTTCATCCCTAATTCTCAGAAAACTCTATAAAATTTGTTTTAACAAAGTGAGTGAGCTTTCTAAACAGCAAACCAGAGCTATCCCCATTTCCTTGAATCTCAGCACTGTGGGTGTTTGTATGGGGACAGAAGTGCCCCAGCCTGTGGAAAGAACATGGGAATTTGCTTAGCTGGGATAAGAGAAAAAAGTGAATTCTTTGACAGTCAAGGAGGACTTAAAGGAGTGCTAGAGTAGGTGAGTTTTGTAGTTGTTCCCTTGTGTAATTTCATCATATTTCCTTGTGAGCCTGGATCACTTAAGAATCTTCACCAAACCTCAGTACCTATGACCTCAGTGTATCAGGATCTTAGCTTGCATTTTCTTGAAGCACATTTCTGTGCCTTATGATTGCCAAGAAATGGTTGGAAACACTGCTGAATTGTCTACACAGGAGTTCTTTCCTTTCTTTTAAATTAGCAAAAAAAAAAAAAAAAAAAAAAAATGAAAAGAAAGAAGATAAATCACAACACAATTCCTTTTTATATTTAATAAAATTTTATGATTTTAGAGAGACTGACTCATGATGTTTGAATGCAAGGAGCTGGTAATTCTGCTAGAAGAAGTGTTAAATCCCTTCAAGATCTGCCCTGCTCATCAGCTTTATTTCGCAAAGAATAATGGGGCAGGCAATATGCTTATAACCAAAAAATTAAGCTCATGCAAAGACATCATTAGACGCTCAAAGGATCTCAGGGAGATCCTCTCCCTGAAAGAATTTTGACCTGAGAGTGATTATGTTCATAGCCACTCATATGTCTCCTTCCAAGATCCAGGAAAAAAATATCTTTGAGCATCTGTCTTAAGATGAAACTATTCTATTGGGAGGTCTTCCCTTCCCCATGCTGCAATATATTAATCGGAAGAGTGATAGCATTTAAAATGTGTTGTTCAAATGACATAGCCCATGCCCACCTGGTTGGGATATTTTTTCCCCCTTCCAAATATCTGAAGGAAATGCAGAGATATTTTATGCTAAATATTGGCCTCTGTGTATGTCTTATCACTTGCACTTCTCCCCCTTCCCACCAAGCACAGAAAAATATTTTATATTTGTGGTTTATACACGGTGTTGCGGTATTTTCTCTTGCTTTTTGTCTAGTTCTACCTTTATGAGGTATGTATATGCCTCTGGGGCAGAGTAGTGGAGGAGGATATTTAAAATTAGGTGCAAAATTATAAAATACTGATAAATATTTATGTAATGTGTATTTAAAATCACTCAAAATCAAGAAATTATGCTATGAAATCACGAGCCAGCAGTGTTGTTTCATGCTACCAGAGCCCCATTGGAAAAAAACACTCTGGATTTGGATTTTCTGTCAAAACCTTACTTATTTCTAGATCCTACCGCCCTTTGAACAGAACATAAAATAACCATTCTAATCATAAGGTAAATAAACACAATTGGATGATATTGGGACATTTCCAGCTAAGGCTGGCCAATGGGAGAGGTTTATCATGGGATACAGAGAAACTGGGATGTGTAGGATATTACTTGTGTTGTATAAAGAAGGAGACTCCTGCTGTGGAAGTTGTATTGTGCCTTAGAGGTTTGTACAGGGCCCTCAGCTAATAAACTGAAGGCTACTTCTTCCAAATGAGCTCTAGTCAGCATAAATGGGTAAAAAGTGTACAAATAACAAATATATTTCAACTTATATTACTAAAAAATTAAATGGTTTAGAAGCTGGGTCACTGGTAAATCCAAAATACCATGGAAACATCATCAGCTTTAGTAGAAACTATGAGATCATAGGCAAGGTCTTTAAAAACAGCACTGAGTGGTTCTGTGCATTTCTTGACTTCTGCACTTAATAATTTTAATCTGAAATTACCAATAAAAATTATCTGTTGCCCTGGCAGATACCAGGCACAGACTCCTGACATGGTGGGTAAAGCAAATGTCCTATTATCTGCTGCAAAGGCAAAGCTGTGCCATATTTTTTCATAGGTATTTATGGCCAAGAGGGACCATTACAGCCATGTATTTTGACCTTCTACATAACATAGACCAGAGAATTTAACTCAGTGATTGCTACCCTCCAGCTGTATTTCAAAAGTGGAGAGAGATTTATTATTTTCTTCTTTTTTTTCTTCTTGACCCTTCATTGTGCTCAACTGCCTGAATCTGACTCTTTTTTAGAATTAAGAGACTGTAATTTTAATTTATAGGGGTTTTTTTTCAGAATATGTACATAAATGTATTCATATATATATATACAGAGAGAGAGATAAATATATAGAAATAGATATAGATATATGAAATACATGTGTGTGTGCAGATACACCTTTAAAATGTTTTGCATTTGTAGTAGTAGTAGTTGGCACCACCACAGAGATGACCTCAGCTTTGAAAGGGTGGATAGAGTCATAGGAAACTTGGGAAAGGATGGCAGAAGGTAGCAGGGCCTTCACGTGCAGCTCATCATGGGTCTCTCTGGTGAAGTGTTCATTCTTGACGTCGAGTCGGCACAGGGAGGGATTAGAGGCCTGCAGAGAGAAACAACTTGCCTCGCCCTGAAGAAATTGCCAAAACTGTGATGCAGGACAGAGACTTCTCAGCTGGGGCTCCTTTTAAAAAAGGCAGAAGGAGGGCAGGCACTCAGCTGTTTGCAGGGATGTTGAAAACCCCTTCCCTGTGCCTACTGTGGGAAAAGGCTGGGTAGGAAGGCACATGCTGAGGAGCAAGTGTGGAGCCTGCTTTGCTACCCACTGCATCTGTGCTGGGTTGGAGCTGCCAGACTTTTATCTTCCACTTCAAAAAGCTTTCAGTGAAAGCTGCAGTGATATTCTGTTACTTTACCTTAACTGGGCTAAAAATAATTTTTGAAAGAGCCCGAAATCACGCACTCTCAGGAGGGTGGCAAACATGGTGGGACACTGTCAGGCCCTCAGCAATGGTGTGTTTACTGCCAGTGAGGACCCATGGCCACCCTCAGAGAAACAATCTCTGTTAAGTGGTCCATTAAGTGCTGTAGTCTGTCTGATTAATGAGGCAGGCTTATTTATTGTCACTGGAACTTGACCTGGAAGCTTATTTTAAAGGAAAACTGCAATGGAAAGTTATCACACTTTGGATAGGTACATACTAAAGAAATAAGGCCATATAAAAATGAATTTTTATTACTATAGCTACCTTCTCTTTCACAATTCCCATAATAGCCACGACCAGTCTGAATGACCTCCCAGTGGGTCTTTTTATTGATACTTCCCAGCAGGAGTTTCAGCCTGATAAGTAGGTCAGGATTCAGTTGGTCTGGTTCCCATTTGAATGCATGACAAAACAGGAGGATTTCAGCTTCCCTGTCAAAAAGGTTCTTCTCTTTCATGTTCAGGTTATCTAATATCTAGAGAGCAGGTGCAGGGGTAAAAAAAAAAAAAAATCACAGTGGGGAGAAGGATATTAAAGAAAAGAAAGTAGCAAAATTTAATCCTCTTAGTGATAGCATGACTAATGATTCCATAATCTGTAGTCTGCCATTTCCTATCTACCACAAAGTTGTCCTGCTGCACACAGCTCTTAATGTCCTAAAATATTTTGCAATCACCTTTAATTTCTGAAGTGATCTCCCACTTATCATTATAGCACTATCTTTTTGGAGTGGAAGAAGGGGTGTGTTGATGCATTCTGCCCTCCTCCACAAAAATGCAGAAGGTCCAGGGGGCAAAACTGAACTTGCTCTGACAATTCCTGCTTCTCCCTTTTCTCCACGTGCCTTGTCCTGGGAAGGGAGCTCATGTAAATTTCCCAGTGCCCCTCTGGCACTGGGAAAGGAAATTTAATCTAATTTACTAATTCACCCATAGGCTTATGATGAATAGAAAATGAAGAGGTGTGTCATCTTGTCCAGAGAAGTTGGGGGTGATGAGCTGAAACCAACAAATATATTACAGAGAAGATATCAAGCTGGACTAAAACCAAATTCTCATCGGTGAATTATTAGTCCACTGTTCATTATGATGTCTAGTTTCAATCCTAATGAGATGGAACTTGATGAGATAATTACTTTGGACTATAGGATTCTGTTTGCCCACTACAAAAGCTTATAGTATGGTATCATCTCATCGAGCCTTTCCCTTTTTCTCAAAAGTTGCTAGTTTTATTTTAAATGGGATGTTTGTCTTTTCTCATTTAATGAAATATCATCTTGACTGCAGATATCTGGTACCTATCAGGATTTATCTAAGGGTAACCACCTTCTGCAGACAGTTCCTACTTAGTCTGGTTGAGAAGAGTCTCAAAAAAGGAATGTTGAAAGGATATTTAACAGGGAGACCTGGTGCAAAGTTGGTGCTGTTTGTGTATTGTCTGGTACAAAAAAAAAACAACAAGTGAACTGGTGTTATTGAAATAGAACAGGTGTTATTTTTTGAGTCAGATGTTTCACACAGCATGGACATGCACTATATAATTTGCACAAACTGGGTTGGAGCACACGGAGGTTGCAGGTTCAGCTCACTGGCAGCATCACAAGTGTGTGGGCACCTCAGGTCACTCTCACATCCCACCCTTGCTGGCCATTTGTTTCAGCCCGGAATCTGGATGCATTTGTGAACATATGGGTGAAAGAGTTCCTGGATTTTACTGCTTTGTCTCATAGTGTTAGGGTATGTTTTTTTCACTGAGCAGTTGCTCAGGGGTGTTTAAATCCTTTTTCCAAAAAGGATGTGATGTACTGGTTGAGCCTCGTCACTTTGTTCAGGAACACAGGACTGCTGGATTTGCCATAATTTGGTAAGGAAAGGGGATGAAGGAAGCTGCCTTCAGACTAATAATAACAGTAGGATTTTAATGTGGGTTCAAGTCTCAAGGATGCAGCAATATATTATAGATAGAGAACAGGACAAAGTAGTTTGGTACCTGCTTATCTTCTTTTCCACAAATGTCACAGATTTGGAAGTGGTATTAAATTTTATCTGACCAGAGCTTCTTAGCTAAACATCAGATTGATACAATACAAATCTTTTGGGATGTCAAAGAGCCAAATATATTCTTATTTTCAGAGAGTCTAAGATTGAAGGAGCTCCAGAAGAGCAATCAAGTGAGATTCATTGAGGGAGTGGGAGGGTGTGTTGAAATGTTGTGGAACTAAGGAAAAATGAGGAAAAGAAGCTAATTGGATTAGTAGTTAGGGTGGAAACAAAAGGAGCTATCAAGCACTATAATACAATCTTGTGCACTTTAAAATGTGGAGGAAAATATTCCACTCATTAGTATCTCACAGCAGTAATGGCATTAGTACAGAACAGTGGCTTGGTACTTTGAGGTCCTTGATTTTCTACACAGAGGCACAGACAGGGAAGGGACCAACTCCATAATGAGACCATAGGAACTGCCATTCTGGATCAGACTTTCTAGCTTGCCTCCACATCGTGTCTTGGCCTTTTGGCCAAAATCTAACGTAATATCCATTCTTGTCAACTTGCTAGGCCTATCTTCACTTTGAGGTCTCAATATTGCATGCGTGTGAGGAGCAGAAGGCCAGTTTGGAGCTTTCTCTGTGCCTGGATATAGCAACGCAGTGCCCCCAGGAACAGGGTGATGGAATAGTGAATGCAGAGACAAAAGGGTGCAAGCAAGGTGAGTATGCGCAATATTTCCAAACAGTATTTTCCCAAGCTCCAGTGACTCACAGTTCAAGGACTGTCTGGACCAAAGCAAGTCTTTGTGTAAACTCTTTTCCAGGAATTTCCAGACTTTTCTGAGCCAGGTAAATTTTAACATTCCACAGCAAGGAGAGTACAGTAACAGTCTCAACATGGTGTGTAAAGAAGCATCCTTTTCTCTTGGCTTTGGACCCCCTACCTGCCTTTCCCTCTTATGCTCTCCAAGTTCTTTTTTCTTTGGAGACATAGAATAACCCTTCTCTCATTCACCTTCTTTGTGGGCCACTTAGGATTTAGAAGGACCGTGTCATGTCTCTTTAAAAACTTGTAAATTATGATTACAATACGAATACAGTTAATTTAGTTTAATGGCAGGCTGTGTAAGAAAAAAACTAGCAGGAAGTTAAAACAATGATACATCCTTCAACAGATATTTCAGCGTGATTAAGAGACAATACAGGAGCTATTAACTGCCAGGCTGCAATGAAGTTAAACAGCTTGTTTTGTTTTTACTGGAAAGCAGAAGGACTACAAAGAATTTAAAATGTTGTTCAGATCACGGAAAAGGAGTTGCTAAGAAGCTATTTCCTCATGTAAAAACCTTACTGAAAGGTCTGAGGAGCTTGAAGCTCCTAAACTCTTTTCATAGGGAATAGGTAGCAGAGTTGTGTAGAGAGATCATTTATAGCTCTAAACCCCTTTTCTTTGAAGTTTGCCCACTTACAATTCAGGCAGACAATACTGTGGTACTTGCTCTTTGTTAGAAGAACAGAGGGAAGGAACAGAAGTAGTGAACCCTGTCAGACCCGCATGGATAAGCCCTGTTGACCTCTTGGGCATTGAAACCCATGCCAGAAGCAGAGAAGAACTTGAAAGTTCCCAGGAGAACTGGTGAAGAATCAGGTTTTGTCAGTTAAGGAGCTGCAGTGAGGACACTGTGGAGGGCATGGGTGTTTGGGAAGCCCTCCAGGCATTGTTTTCATTTTAATGTATTTTTAATGGTTTCAGGTTTTTGCCTCCAGGATAGATATGGTTTAGGGAACCCTTGGAAGCATGCAGTATCTTTCACAAATGCCGGCCTATGTTTCTTTAGACTTTAATACCTTTGTTGGCATTGATATTTTTTTATTAAATGAATTTTTGAGGGTTATTTGTCTGAATACTTTGGCACTGGCTGTTTTGAATAAACTTATGCTTCCATAATCCTGACGTTTTATGCATAAATACTCTTTTCTCTTTTAGCCACAGGTGTTAAAGCAAGATGTGCTGACTAGCTGCAGGTACTTTTCAACATTAGTTGTCTCCTAATATTATCTCCTAAATAATCTTCAGGCTGGCTCAGTGCATCTCATCATATGCAGATGTTTAGCCATGAATCCCAAAGATTGTGTTCCTGGCTGTAGAAATGTCTTGTATCTATTAGAGCAGGAAATTCAAGCTCCACTTCCAGGCTTTCCTACTGACTTGCTTAGAGTTCTTTTCCTGAGAGCACTGAAACCACTGGGGTACTTTCAGTCTCCACGGAACAAGTACATGCATTTCTTACAACCATGTGGTCCATTGTGTTGTTTGGAAACTCACTAGGATTCATCAAGGAAAGAATTTTGTGAATGACACCTTCAGTTGTAAGGTTGGTGCTTGAAAATTTCTCAGTAGAAAAATACCAATTGTTGTTATCATTGTCATTTTATCTAGGTTGTTCATCACCAAAGGAATTTAATCCATGAACTATTTCTTCACATGCAGCAAAATATTGCTGCTGTGGAAAAGTCATTATCTGTGGAGAAATAGATATCCAGCTTTTGTCGTGCTCTGAAATGCTGTACCAATGGGTTTTTTTCTCCCTTCCCCTGCTTTGAGCCTTGTGAATAAATTACAGAGAGAGTTGTGGAAACATCTAGCTTTGGAAATTCAGGCCTGGAGTTCCCAGTCTTAGTGTCTTCAGGGCCAAATGGACACACAAAACCCACAGATGGCAGAAGCCACAGATACCTTGTGGAGTGACTGGCCCAGGGACTCTCCTTGGCTGCATGTTCATGACAAGGTGCCCATCATCCTCTTCTGCTACACAGCCTCATCCCCTCAAAATTGGATTCCAGCCAGTGTATTTGCCCCACACAAATAAGGGGACCATAACCACATACTCCCATCTACCTCTTACACCCCTGCAATCCACTATGGTTACATCCCTTTGCTAATGTTTTTATTTGTACAAAAACACAGATGAAGCCCATGTTTGCTTTGTGTCAAAATGTACTTGCAGGTGCTTGATAAAAGTCTGTAGCCATGATTTCTTTCTATTTTGTAGCTACTTGCATGTAAGATGTCTGTGTGTGATCATTGCACAACATTTGGATTAGAGATTATGGGGATTATTAGCTGGCAGCAGCTGAGGAAGACAAGCTCAGGAGCCTTGGCTGAGCACTTGTCTCTAAACCTGCACTTCCTTCCTCATCCAGCTTCCTGCTCAGCTCCCAAGAGTATTTCTGATCTGGGCAATGGGCTATTGACTCAAATGTTTGCCTTTTACTCTTGGTTGAACCTCTGAGTGTTTCCAAGCTGTGATATGCTGGCTGCTCACAGAGCCCAAGTGTGTTCAAAATGCTGCCCAGCTGGGGAAGAGATCAGTGCTCCCTTCCCACTGGTGGTCCCTGCTGCTGCAGGAACTGTCACCAGGAAAAAATGCATGGGTCTGTGCCTTTTGTCTCTTATGATGGCAGAGCCATCTCTTGTAAAGCCTTGCTTTGGCCATTTTCCAGCTGGGAGAGGTTAGAAAGCAGTCTGGCAGCAGCTTCCATGGGTCTTTCATGTCTGACAGACTGGACCAGGTGGACCGTTTCACTCAGGAGTTTGTGAGTTTTGCCAGCCAACTTCTTTTCTATGCCTGATGACTTTTACAGCACATTCTGGGCAGCTCCAGTTAATCTCATACTTTCATCCTCCTGTGATCTCACTCAGTTTCCTGAGTATGAAGTGTGAAGGTACAGTTGGCTTTTTCTGTACACTAAACCCTCAGGCTGCCAATGCTGGAAAGGGGCGCACATGGTAGTGATCCAGCTTATGCCTAATTTTTGAGATGGGTGGAAAGGTACCTGTCCTTGCAAAGATCAGTCCTCCACTGGAGAAATCCTGATAGCATTGATATTTCAGTGTAAATTAGTTGTAAATTATAATCTCTGGTCTGTATATATGAAAACACTCGGTTACATCTTGAATTTATGTAGGACTTTTTTTAAAAAAAAGAACGTGGAAAAAGATGCAAATATTCCTAGAGAATAAACTGGCAATTACTGTATTTATGTAAAGAGGATATAGAATACACAGATGGCTGGTTTAGTGCCTACCAATGTACTGACATATGCAGGGAGCTGCTTCATGTACATATGTGTAGCAGTAACTGAATATTAAAATTGAACCGTCATGTAGCACTCTCAATGTTTTCCCTCATTTTAAAAAATCTGGTCTGCTTTATTTAGGCTATGTATTTCTATTCTTTTTGGAACGTCTACACAATATTTACTGAATTCATAAGTCAAAATATTAACTCAGTTTTCATAAATTGAAGAAAACTAACCATTTCTGTGATCTCATCTTGTTTGCATTTAATAGAGAATTCACAAGTTGAATAATAAATTTTGAGAGTGAAAAGCGTTTTGCAAAAGAAATTCATAAAGATGTCTAGTTCAGAGAAGATGCATCAGATGCAAAAGTCCTCAATATGCTGTAATAATTGCAAACTCCTTTTAAAAAATTCATTAATGGGATTTTCAGATGTTTCCTAGGATGATGACATGGAGCATTTAACAAACTAAAGGCTATAAACTCTCTCTAGGTTAAAGGCTATAAACTCTCTAGGTTAAACTCATCTAGGGACTAGAATCACTATTTGGACCATCTTTAAAAGTTCTGCTGTTTATTCAATAGTCTAAAATGGTCTTTATGAGCTGTAGGATTTCATTATGCAAATACCCATTTAAGATTTGTATGGACCACAATTAAAAACATAGCTGGAGAAAATATGCTATTTTTACATGCTTGGTAGACATGCTCCGAAGGGAAGTATCTCCAGTAATTCAAATTATTTTTCATTCCAAACTAACTTAAGAAAATTACATTTACACTATGGTTCCTTACTTTCTCTCTATGGTTTTATTTCCAAGCCTATCAGTTAAGATCAGGCACTAAACCAGGACAGAGAATGAGATCTGATTTCTCTATTGCACGTCATTGCTAGGGCATGTTAGGGCATGTTCTGAGGAGAACTTTACTTGCCAGCATCCTCAGTAGGGTTATGTCTTCAAATGCACCTCTTTCTATAAACTTAAAATAGCCAAATTTCGTAAGAGATTTTTAGAAGAGTAAGCTGCCAAGCATGAAGTGTCAGTAAATTATCTCTTTGAATCCTTAGCTTGCAGCAAGGGTTAACTCTGCAAATGTTAACAAATACTTGCCCTCACTCTGCCTTTTGTCCCCAACTGCAGATGTTTCATTTACCTGGAGTGTGATCTAATCAAAGGAGCGCTGCCCCCTTCCACTGTTTTTCATGGAAGCTGAGTGTACAGTCTCCCCTGGCACTGACCATAAAAGGCTTAAAGCAGAAGGATTTTCTGACACATATGAGGTGCAAATAAAGTCTACAAGAGTCTCTTCAGGACACTAATATATAAAATCTTCACCCCACAGAGTTATCATTCTGGTGTTAAGTTGCAAATGAAGTGGAAAATCTTCTGTGATAACAAGACTTAATAGTGAAGCTTTGTGCCCCATTTTTTGTGACTTACAGGAAATCATTATTAGTATGAAATGGAGAATATTTTCTTCTCTTTCATGAGAGTGGTATGAATTTTGCTTTATAGAGATTATGGTTGTTGCATTAAACTTGCTCATGTTCTCACCTAAGAGCTCTAGCAGTAATATTGCAGGTGATGTGTTGTTTTGTGCTCTTTATCTGAAGACCCCACAACAATATAAGATGAAATTTCCCTGTGCTGGAAGCTAATCACGTATTTTCTATCTCCTCCCCTAATGTTGCCAGATTGTATTAATCATAAATGTCAATGAAGTCTCCAGATGACTTCCTGACTTTCGACAAAAGGCCTTCATCTCAGCCTCTTAAATTCCAAGGTCAAGGGGAATATAACATTCAGAATAATTATTAGCATTATTTTACCTTGACATTTCAGCCCTGCTTTCAGTTTAGCATTCCAAACAGGCAGTGAAGACAAATGTTGTCTTTCAATTCACTGGAGGGAATTGCCCCAATTAAACCTGACTTTAAGGATATCTAAAGCCCTGTATTAATGTGCTGTCCCATTTTTTTAGCAAGAAATACATCATAAAGAAGAGAAACTTTCATTAAAAACAGTGAAGATTTACTGTCAGAAGAACAAGCAATTTTTGAATTGCATTTTTTTCCCCTAGGCTAGGATAATAATCAGAGCTTCTCATTTTCAGAGGAGTAAGTGGTTGTGCTGCCCTAAAGATTCTTTAGCCTTTTGTTTCAGCTAAAAGGTCAAAGTTATAATTTTGTCTCATCCTAAGCTATAAGTGGTACCTTGTCTAAACCTTGTTACTTGCCCAGGATCTTGCTCCCATCCTTTGTACATACCTGCATTTACTTTATTTTTTAACGTCCTGCCAGGTAATAGGAACAGAATACATTTTTTGTGGGGTTTTTCCCAACAAGGAAAAATGTTTTCACCAAAGCACGGATGAAAAGAAGACACAAACCACTGCACCACACACACCCCCGCAGCTATTTGACCTTGCTTGGGTGGAGAGCTGGCAGTCTGGTTCAGTCAAACAATTTTACTTACTCACTTCCTGCAAACTTTTGATGACCCTTGAGATTCTGGAAGTCTGTGTCGATAATGAGGTAAATAACTGTATAAACATTGTTCACTGTAATTTGGTCAGAAAGCAGGTGCATACAGACAAACCACAGACACCAGTTAGCTTTCAGACCATGGGCTTTTTTGGTACAGTATGGAGAATAAATTGAGTTCCTATGATGAGCACAATTTATTTTAATACTGATGTGCCCATTAAGTTTATGGCAAAGTTTTGTTCTAGAGAAAAAATGGAGCCACACTGCAAAAGGATATACAAGACTGCATAAGTTTAGCTCCCTGATCTTTTTAGCTGCTTTTCCTACTTTTCTATGCCTTTCTGTGAAACCTTGAAGATAAAATTGTTTTGCATGTTTTGGGCTGTAATTCATGGCTACTCTCCAGCTGATAGCAAATTGCTATTTGCATCTGTTATGGTTGTGTGCCCAGTGTGTGATTTTACACAACTGCTGAGGCCCATACTGTTTCAGTGGAAGCAAATTTTATTGACTTTTACTAAAATTTGACTTTGGGACTTCACCTAACTGGAAAGTAAATTGATTGATGCTGACACTCCTTTTCTTCTAACCTTTAGCTCCATGCAGATTCATAGTAGAAATGTTTTTGTCTCCAGGACAAACACTCTTTTTCATATTCTTTCTTTATTTTAAATTAGAAATCCTGCATAAGTATCAGATGAATGTATATAGTTCATTGCATAAATGTAGAACAATTTATGTTTATTCTCCCAGACTTTTCAAGCAACCTTGACATTGCCTTCTCACTTAAATTCTGTCAATTTTGACAAGGCTTCTTAGTTAAACATCAAATTGTACACAAATATCAGAGCGCTTTCTGTGAGGAGTGGGTTAAGGAATGCACCTCTGTAACATACCAAGGAAGTCCACAGGAGTCTTGAGCCCATTTCCATTCTCCATTTCCTTCCGTGTTTCCTCCTATTAGATATTTACTAAGAATAGATGACTAATCTTCAGTGAGTTTATGGCTGCAGTTCCTGACCTGTTTCTAGTTAGCTTTCAGTGGCTTAAGCAGTGCTGTGATTAATTGTGCTGATAAGAGAAGTGGAAGCTTCTTTCCTTCTGCCTGCCAAGCTTAAAAAAAGCAGTGAATCCAAAGAACTTAGCAGGAGTAAAGAACTGATATTAAACCCTGTGGAAATGATCTTGTGCTGTCTCGGCTAAGGATCTGGCCCATTTTGTGCAACAGAATTAAGTTTGTTCACTTCCTTACTTAGATGCTGCAGTAAAGCACACACATTGCATACATACATACAATGTAAGGATATAAAAGAAGCTGTTGCTGGTCATCATAATTTGCTTTTACATCTTAATTTTTACTTAGTACTATGCAATGTTGAAGGAGGGTATGAAAAGCATTCCATTGAACGTGCATATTTTCCCTTCTTTGTCTCCCCTTTCCCTACATTTATAATGTACTTTTTAATTTTGTGACAAGGTGTTCTCAGATATCTGAATGTCTCATTAGTGCTAATTTACCACATGGCACCCTGCAGAGTGGGAAAGAGAGATTCAGGAGATCTAGCTGTAACCCAGCAAAAAAGACTTTCTAGATCCTCTGTCTTCCAGCTACTTTGTATTCCCTTTTGGGTGCTGCCTTCTGGAGTTTCCTCTATATTCCTTTAGGATAACCTGACCCCAAAAAATCACTCTTCCTTGTACTAGTATTTACTTTTGGGTCTCCAGCAAGCATGAGACCAGTGGTTTTTAGGGCTGAGAATACAAAACTATCACTTTCTAGAGAGCTCTTTTATTTTTGTACAAGAAGTACAAAAATTCTTTCCTCACAATGCATTGCGGGCCACAAATTCACCTTTTCAGGAGACCACCCTCTGGTGCCATTTCTAACTTAATTAGTCCTTTGTACAGTCCCACTTCTAAGCCCTTGGAGCCTAAAGCCTGGGAGATAATTATTTTCATCCCCAAAGAGAGGTCTTTCAAAATCCCTTTGCATCTTGTGGGTTAAGTGTTTAATGTTTCAGCTAGAGATTGGTAAGTGCAGGAACAGAAACTGAACGGAATGCATTGTGTTTGGTGCCCATCCATTTTAAACAATTTTCCTTTTGACCATAAAGTTCCTTTTTTTAATATATAAAAAATTTATTTGGAGTTTGCAGTGAAGAGGAACTAGAGATTATTTTTCTCCCTTTCAACTGGAATAAGCACAGAAGGAACGTCTGGCTGATAATGGATCTGCAGCAGCACAACTCCAAGGCCTTTATTGTCTGTGTTTTTCATTAAGTGATGTATGTCTTCCCAGTAATACAGAATTGCTAACAAAGGAGTGTTGTCAAGTGTGGAGGAGCAAATTGATTCAAATCTATTTTTGGAGTCAGATTAATTTTCTTGAAACATTAAAAATAAAAAATTACTCCACGCTGACAAGAAGTCCTAAAAAATTGGTCTGTTGAGGTAATTTATATGTGTGTACACACACAGACAGGTACTCTGGTCTGGCTTTTCAGTTTGAGACAGTTATAAAAGTGATTGAAAACAAAGGGAGTTGTTTGGGAGCACTGTTTCAGTGAATCAAAACTATTAGGGATTTTACTGTTGTGAAAACAGGATTTATTTAATAGGCCTCTCCAAAGTGTTTTTCCCCTCTGCCTCCAAGCCAGAGTGGACACTGGCATGTGAGATGATTGCAGGCTGTGAATTTTCAAAGAGGGTTAAAGTAACAAGACCACCCCAGTTGCTGTGCTAATGTTGCTGCTGCCCTTCGAAAGAATTCTGTGAGTGTTTGAATTGCAGTGGCAGCACAGTAATTGAGACTTGTTCAGGAAACAACTTATGAATGTTTCCTTACCCAAGAGCTCTTTGGTCAAGGACATGAAAGCAAATGTAGCTTAAAGAAATCTAGTAAAAACCTTAATGTAACAGCACTGATTTTCTGATTTGTGCTTTTTTCTTTTTTTCTCTTTTCTTCTGTTTTAATGTATTTTCTAACAAATTACAGTATTTCACCCATTGCCTAAGAAGTTAAAAAAAAACCCAATTGAGCAATTAAACAGGTTTCCAACAGCTTCAGTTACAAAGCCATTCAGCTGCATGGAGAATATGCTGGCAACAAAAAACTGATACAATTTAATGAGGTGTAACTGAGTAATTTGGGGCATCCAGCAGGTTTTTTTGCTATAAAGGGCTACATCAGAAGGCCTCTTTAATAAGTACCCTGTGATTGGCTTTTGGAGTTCTCCTCACAGAGCAGTTTTGAAACGCATTGTGGTGATGTTGATCCATGGGCCCTGAACTCCCGCTTTTCACTCATTTAATTAATTAGGAGAAAACAGAGCCAGAGGATAAGTGACTCTAAGGTCTCGTACTTTCTTTTCACATTGTAGTACTTACAAATGACTTGAACAGGGAGAAGATCTTGCTTGTAATTGTAATAGTCTTTATTTTTTAATGTGAGGAAAAATCTTTTGTCCTTTATATTCATGTGCTTTTAAATTATGGGTGGTGAATTGCTTTAGATTTGGATTCTTTTGTTAGGAAGGTTGTCTCCATCCTCTGTTGCAGAGGTGGTCATAAGTTTCCTGAACTCATGTGCCATTTCAATAGCACTATTTTGAGAACAGTTAGTGTTGCACACTTTGTGACACTGCTTATGTACTCTGTGGGTCTGAAAACATCTGTGGTGTGGTTACTAAAAGGGACAGTAATGGCCACTAAACTGAAAACTACTACAAAAAGAGATCATTTTTGCCCTTTTATTTTTCAAATACTAAATTGAAATGCATTGATCCATGTAATAGCCATTTCTCTGGTGTGAACTGCCACCAGGCCTGTTTTTTCTTGTCAGTGCAATGTGAGTCCATAAAGCTCTGGCTTTGATCAAGCCTTCCCTCCTTTGGAGGGCCAGATATCTGGAAGGGTCCTTCCTCCCCTTGAACAAACACACTCAGATCTTCCTCAGAAAGAGAGAGATCGCTCCCAGAAAAATGCTCACATCCACAGCTCTCCCAGATCATCTGCTGGGTTCACCAGCTTTCTCCATCCACTGAGCAAGAGTGAGGCAGCAAGTAGGGAATTTCTGCCTCTAAGGAAATGTGAAATACAGTTTTAAATGTATGGTGCCTAGTGCTGGCTGTTCATATACATTAGTGTGTGAGTATGTGTGTGTGAGGATGGGTCAGGAGCTTCCTGTGTCTCATATTTTTAACCCCTGCCAGAGGGTGTCATTGGAATCACTGCAGTGAGCAAAGATGGCACTCCCAAAACATCAAAAGCTTTTGAAACATACATCAGGCCAATTAGCAGGTAGTTAATGGGAGGGCTCTCCACAAAAAATGCTAGTTTTTAGTCCTGGTCTGTTTGATCATTTTGCTACCAAAATATGTTCTACTTCCAAAATATGTCCAGTAGTTTGAATCAGTATGGCGCTTTGGTACCATCATTTCCTCACTAATATTTGAGATATTTGTTTCTAAAATTTACACTGTTGGCTTTTGACAATTTAATTTTTTTTTTTTACTGCTGTATTTCACCCTCATTGCCTACAAGCCCTGACTATTTCACAAATTATTCTTACCAGTAGAAATAGAGAAGGTCCATAGGTAGCATTTCTCATCATATTCATTAATAGCTGCAAAAAGAAATCCATTTCTTTACCTTCGCCTTGATGACTGAACCTTAAAAGAAATACATTAATCAACACCCAGTTGCTTCAATATTTATGCTGAAACAATATCTTGTGACTGGAACTCCTTTTGGAAAAGTGTAGTTTATAATCCAATAACTTGAAGTGTTGCAGGATGAAAGGAGATCTGGTACTTTAGACAGTGCACTCAAAACACCACCTAGTATAAACCAAGTCTGAATGAGGGTTAGGGTGGCTGTGTCTCTTTACCTGTGAGCAGTTGCTTTTAAAAAGCATTGTATTTCAATCAGATAGTACAACAATAAAGATCTAGATCTGCTTGCGTACATAGGCCATTATGGAAACTGTGCTGGAAAAGTTGCTTGGAGGTTAGCTTGATGATGTCTGCTTCCTTGTTCGATTTTGAGAGTTTTTTTCAGGTGTAGATGCTCAAGTTATGCAGAGATATAAATGCAGTTAGAAGTACTGCAGTCAGGCTGTTGAAATTATATACACACAGGATAGCTAGTGAATACATTTTGCATGGGCAGCTACTTGAAATGTTTTGCCAGTGCTTCTTAGGCACCTATGGAAAAAAAAAAAAAAAGCTGACAGGAAAACAAAAGTCTGGCATTGCTCGCTCTAATAGTTGAAAGCCTGGGGTTGGAGCCAAAGGTCTGAAATAGAAACAGGCAACATAACAGTCTTTTTTGGTGAGTAATATAAAGCCTCTGTTAGAGCTCCTAACTCAGTCCTAAATATAATAGCAGGTGAACTAGCAAGAAGTGGAGAGAAACTTGTGAAAGAAGAAGAAAATGAGACACATTTTTCTTCATAAGCTCTATCAGAGAACTGACTCATTGACTAAAACTGGTTCAACCAGGATGCTTGAGCCTTCAGGAATTGGATGTCTTTACAGGCATCTGTTTAAGGGAAACCCACACCTTTCATTAAAAAAAAAAAAGCCAATCTACTTTAATAGGCCAAGTTGTCTTATCCAGAAAACTTTGATCAAAAACTTTGGTGGTGTTTCAAAGCCGATTGTAACCACTGTGGGTAAAAAGCCAAAATGAAAGGTATGTGAGGGTTTTTCATAACCTCCTGCTTTCCTTTTAGTTCGAAATGCCAGAGGAGGGACTTTCTCATTTCCCATGTCGTTGTTTCTCCCATTTCTCATCATATTTGGAGTCCTTGGTGAAAAGGGGGTTGTGATTCATGATTATGAAACCTTTCTCTTGTTCAGAGAGCAATGTGACCTAAGCAAAAGGCTGATCTATGCTAAGAAATAGGTGTTGCTATCATTCCTTCTGTGTTTTTCCACCACTAACACAAACTTGGGCTTAGCAGTGAGAAGTACTGAGGCTGTAGTCTACTACAAATGCCCTCATTTCATCTGTGCTTAATGGAAGTATATGATGCTTAGCATCTCACAGGACTTGCCTTCACACCCTGGTTTAAAAGAGGGATTAAGTAAATTACAGGGGGTCTTTCTGCTGTCTTTTTCATAAAGGTCATATTTTTCCATTCTCTGTTGCAGAGACAAATTAATTTGGGAAAATTCAGGAGTGGTAACAGAAAGGCGCAAAACTTTACTCCATGAATCCTCTCCCCTGTAAAGTCAAGGAAAGGACTGTTGGTATGTGAAATCAGTCAGTTCAAGGGGGAGTTTAAGTGCTCTCCACTCATCCGAAACTGTCTCGGGAAGGTTTATGAAACTCTAGAAAGGCAGTTGTAAGATTGTAGTGGGTGGGAAGACCGAAGAAACTGGGTGGAGTGGTGAGAAAATTTTAAGAATAGCTGGCAATTAATCTTAGCTCCTGGGACTTAGGGACTTTCCAATGCTGGCAGGTCTCAGTATGTGTGTTGTTATTCAGGCTCCATGCCAAGAATATTTAATGCTGACTGCTGAGTGTGTTGGAGAAAAGTCATTGTGCAGACACTGTCACTCAAAGGAAATGCGCCACACCATAATCATTGGTTCAGCAGTCGTTTTGCAGACAGTAAATGCTGACATTTGGATACCAAATGGAACAAATAGCAAAAAAGGTGGGTGGGTGGGGAAACCTCTGACTTTTTGCTAGTAAAGACCATTAAATCTGTTAGTATATATTGTCTGTACGTGGGTTTTGAAATGCTGTTGCTGTTTTGATAATGACAGTGCTGTGAGAGCTGTTAGGGCACACAGGGAAAATCTGATAGTTGAAGTAACAATGGCCCTTTGTGGCGAAACCCCACCCCCACGTGTCACTTTCCTGAAAAAAATTGTACAACATAAAGCAGTAAAACCAGAGAAGAATTAATAAAGGGTGACAGAAAAGAAGAAAACTGAGTTTGGATATAATGTAAATATATGAGTTGCCCTGCAGATTTCTACTGAGCCTGGACTTCAGGTCTTATTTTGTGTAATATGCTACCTGTCAGCTGTGACAGGCTGGGATGTGCCCTTCCCACTGCAATATGTCAGTGATGCTTATGGAATGAGCCTCTTTAGAGAGCTGGGCTGAGTGAGGAGACTGGCTGAGCAAATGAAGATATGGGGGACTCTTGCTGAACTGCCCCAAGCAAGGACACACAGCTATGGGAAAGGTGTGACCATGGCCATGCCGTTGCCCCACATGTGTCCATGTGAGGAGCTTCCAAGGCACCTCATCAGTACCAGGGCCACCCACGCTGTGGACTGCATGGGGCGACATTAACCAGCAATGCTGGCACTCCCTGGAACCTTGCCTGCACCCACCATATCCCGCCTGTCACCCTCCAGCCCAGCCAGCGTGCTGAGGCAGCTCCAGGAAAAGGGGAGAAGCAGGAGGCAGGCAGAAAGGTAAACACACTGCAGAGAGCAGCAGTCTCTCAGTGGTTGCTGCAGGGCCAGTTGGCTTCCTTATCTTTGAGACTTGACTAGATAACCCCGGCGCCAGCGCCGGTCTCTTGCAGATTATCAGCCAGTCAGTGCCTCAGATGTTCAGGACAGGATCACTGCCACACTTTGTCACAGCCCTTGAGGGAATACATGTAGTGCTCCAGGGCACTTTGAGAATGGCCTCAATTATTAATAACCATTATGATTTTCTTCTGCCAGACTCTGAAGTCTTGCTGATCATCATGGATTATTTATTCCCTGTAGAGCCGATTGCACCAGTTCTGTATCGTCAGCCCTCTAGTGCCTACCTTTCTGGCCGGCATCTTTGTTCCTATGCTATACCCCTAGTCAGACCACAGGTGTAGTGATCTGTCTGATCAACAGATGTATTCTCTGTTCTCCACATTGCAGATGCAGCCATAGACTTCAGAAAGTCCAGCCATGTCCTTAGTTTATTCAGGATGTGTTTGTGGTATAGGACAGGTACAGGATGTGCAGGCCTCAGCTTTGTTCATGCCTCAAGGTTGTATCCCATGGAGGTTGTAGTGGTATTTTTCACACAATCCTTTTGGATGTTCAAGACATCCTTCTCCTTACCCAACTGGTGGTGTTTCCCCTCCTGCTGCTTTTCAGGGATAGCTTGACGCGTGCCCATCATCATCATGGCTTCCTTCCCAAAGATCACGTGAGACAGCTTGTTCAGAAAGCAGGATCACTTCCAGCTTGGAAAATTACTATTCCTGGTCTTGATGAAAGCTATCCTTTTTTATCCACCCTTGGAAAACAGCCTGTACGTATTCTTTTGACAGCCTTTACATCACAAAGAGCTCTTTTTTCTGCCTGAAAAGTACTGCCTAACTAGAACTGGTAGGGTATTTTTCAGACAGATACACAGGTGTGGCCATTGCAGGTTGTCCCTCTGACATGGCAGTCCTGTGCACACTGCATGGCTGTGACAGTTCAGACCTTACTCAGTCTCCAGCACTCACCACACAGAGCTGACTCACAGCAGGCTCTGTGGGAGGCAGTCTCAGATGTGACTTGTCTGGGATACCAGCTATATGGAACTTTTGTGGAGGTCTTGCAGGGTATGGGACACTCCTGAGGTTTATTGATGGAGCAATGAAGCCCCTTCACATGTTTGTCACTGCAGACAGATAGCATTGTGTCTCTTGGATGCCAGCAGGGCACTCTGCAGAAGCAGCTGAGGAAGCCAGTTCTAATAAGAAAAATGACATGGGAAAATCTTAGGCTAAGTAAAGGAGTAAGAAGCAGATTAAGGAGAATTGGGACAAATGGTCAATGTACAAAACCTCCAAAATGAGATCTAGATATCAAACTGAGCAGATAAAGGGAATGAGTGACAAGGATGTGTTCACAGGCACTGAGAGCAGTAAGCATCCAAGTAAGTTTGTTGTCATTCTCTTTATTAATTGTCTTTTCTTCTGCCTAAACATGAAGGAAAAAAACCCCACCTATTTTACACCATAGAATTAGACTGCAGAGAAAATCAAGACTAACAGTGCTGGGCTGGGGAGAAAACTCCTAGGCTAGAGACCTTGACTGAGGGAAGTGGGTCCACAAAGGATTGAGAGTGCACTTATTGGGTAATGTTAAACCAGTCTAAAGGCTTAGTACCTTTAAAAAGGCTATTCCCTTGCTGTATTCCTTTGCTTCTGCAGTGAGCAAGGAGTTACACTAGCAGGAAGGGTCTCAGCATTTGAAGGTCTTTGTGTCTTCAGAAGTTTTTTAGCCCCAGGAGCAAGAAGTCAGAGTTTGAGGCTGGGGAAGCAGGACCCCTGCTTTAGGTAGTGGCGTGCTACAGGAAGGGCCAAACTGTTGTGCAGAACCAAACTCTCTCTTCAGCATCACTAAAACTCTCAGAGCAGGTTCCCATAGGAACAGTGGAGATGTAGGCACCCCCAGGTGCCCAGCACTCTGAAATTTAGGTTTACTCTTGGAGGGGTGGAGGCTTGTCTTTTAAGGTAAGACTTGAAGCAGCTTATGTAAGTTGGAGAGAAGAAGAGCTCCAAAAAAAGCCGAACACCAGGAGCTGAATAAAGGAGCATTTTTAATGTTGAAGTTCTATTGTGGGTTTCACTGTGTTTATACATGGCTAATTTCTAACACTGTTTTCTTTGCTTGTGAGATGTAGATAGCCCCAACACTGCCATAAAAGCAGATACTTTATAGAGAATGTGTGTGCATATTTCATACAAAATAAAAAACCTATGGGCTTTGTGGTATATAAAATGTTAACTGAATGCTTGTATAAAATTGGCACCTGGTGTCATCAGCAAGACAAGATTATAGACAGTGATGAGACAGTGATGTTACTAATGCTATTGGCATGCAAGAAGAAGCAGCAGGAATTCTTCCCTTTTGTGTCATCAAAGTCTAAGCACATGGTTAAAGCCAGAGGAGAGTGTGTCTGACAGGGAAGAGCACAAGAGAATGCTGATTTTCTCTAATATTTTTATGTTGCATTTTTCCCATTTATTTTCCTACAAATGAGGTTGGTTTGTTTAGCCTTGGGGCTGAAATTGGCTGTAATTTCCAAGGACAGTACATTTTGAGTGTGTGGTACAAGCAATAGCATTTTCCAAAAAATATCCTTTCCAAGCTTGTGAGTACGAGAATTTGGAGATGCTAATTTCTGGGATGTGTAGGGATAGGGTAAGTGGAATCAGTATTCCAAATTCAGTTAGAGTAAGTATGGCATCACCTTGCAACCCTTATGAGAAAATCCCAGCATTTTGTACACATAAGTACAGGCCACCCTGCTATCAGAAGAGATTCCTCATGCGCAGGCAGAGAGTAGGACTCAGCCTGAGCTCTGGATATCTTTTAAATGAACCCTTGTTTCTGAGTGTGTTACACTACTCCCCCAGGATGCCTTCTGCTTTAAGGGCTTTGCTGCCTAGCAGTGAAGGAGGAGAGAGTAGCATTGCTGAGGACAGGAGGTTAAGGAGTAACCTGATTGGGGAAGAAGCCAAACTAAACAAAGGTTTAGAAATATTGCTGAAAATAGTATAACTTACCATTTTCCTCTGCCAGTGGCTGACACACCACATTTTTTGTTCTTTGAAACCACAGCGAACCATTCCCAAAAAAGGACGTGTAACCTCTGTTTTCTACACTTCTGTCCTTCCCTCATCTGGGGAAAACCTTTCCTTGCTGTATTTCTCATGACACATTTGACTGGA
Source organism: Pycnonotus jocosus (assembly GCA_013400435.1). NCBI lineage: Eukaryota > Metazoa > Chordata > Aves > Passeriformes > Pycnonotidae > Pycnonotus > Pycnonotus jocosus. The sequence goes on from VWYP01013094.1 coordinate 115,399, forward strand.
GTGTTTCTTCACAGAGTTTCTGCTGGGGGCTGTTTGTTTTATCTTGCATTTTGCAGCAGATAACAGACCTGTATGCTGCACAGATTAGACTTGGCAAATTTTGCCACTGACTTCTTTAGGCACAGATAAAATGCCTTAGTCTCCCACTCATATCTATACTTAAAGCAAAATTTTAAAATGCCTGTTAATGGGAGCCCTGAGTGATCTCTGCCTTTTCTCTTGCTTCTTGGCTGGCCACATGTGCTTGCTAATGAGACTCAGGAATATTAAAAGTGGAATTTGGAGCAGAGCAAAGGCCAGCCTAATAAATCTGCTCTTAGTTTAGGCTCGGTGGTGATGTGGCTGCACCCCGGGCGGAGAAAGGGCAGAAGCTGGGCGTCGGGCCCGAGGGACAGAAAAGGAAGCCAGCCGTGGGCAGGCAGAGAGGCAAAATCTCTGTTGCTGAGGGCTGGAGGCAAAAAGCAGCTTCTGAAGGAGTGCTGGGGGCAGGAGAGTGTGCAAAAAACAAGCTGCAGCAATTCCATTTCACGTGGCTGTACTGCAATGAGAGGATGAGTGGTTTTGGCATAAAAGGTTCTCTACACCTAAGAGTGGAAACTGAGAATATTTTTTTATATAGATATAGGTAAAATTATAAAAGGTTAATGCTTTAATTTGGAAGCCTCTTCTGAGAAGATAAAGCAATGCATTTTTCTCCTAGTACAGCCAAGATTTTATGCTGACCAAACTCTGACTTCAAAGCTGACCCTTCTCTGAGCAGGGGACTGGGACTGCTGACCCTGGGAGGTCCCCTCCAAACCTGAATATTCTGTAATTCAGTGATTCTGAGAACTGAAGGTGGAATCTCTGCTTCATTACCCCTGATACCAGCAAAACTGTAATCTTACCCTAAAAGAGTGTTGACTGCAGTAAGTCACTGCCAACAGAAGAAAAGCAATTTAGATGTGAAAAGCTCTGTACGTCCCAGGTTTGAATTTGACGGATGTCAGCTACAGTAGCTTGCTTGCCATGGTAGAGCCACTGACTCCCGTGAAACAGACAGGTGATACCCACTTCCCACTGAACAAAGGTCCTTACCAAGCAGCACTCATTCAGAAATTGGTTGGTAACTCAGCAGCAGAGGCGAGGATTTGAGTTGTCGTAGTGGCCTCACTACTTGCTCATGTTTCCCTCCCCCATGTGCAAGCACAAAGAATGTTTTAAGGAGTGGGATTATGGCTGTGAGGAGTTTCATGTGTCTCCAGGCCAGGCAGGGAGCAGCCTGGAGCTGTGTCTGGCACAGGAAGAGGGAGGTTTGGTTTCAGGAACTGTAAGTCTGGTGCTGTTGTGAGCATCAAGTCCATACAAGTGTGAGAGAAGAAAGCTGTTGGAAGAGAGTAGTTGTTCTCCAGAAGGGCCACTGCCTTGGACTGGAAAACCCTATCAAAGGCAGAACATACAAAGCTGCAGATGATTAAAGTTTTGGAGCCGCTCTAAACCTATAATGAATTAGACACTTTGTGGATGGCAGAATCTCTGCAAAGTTACTTGCAAATGCTAAATTTCACTATTACTCTCTCACGAAGTGACTGTGTTTTTTTACTGTGTCTTCTTTAAAGAGGATCATGCTAAGCAGAAAAAATTGTTTCCCTGAAGTTATTTAATTCCAATTATTTCTCCTCAATCGCACTCAGAAGAGACTTTGTAGAGGGAGGACTACCAAAACTCTGGAAAACAGATCAGAACAGCTGAACCTCATCACTTTGTGAAAGACTAGAGAGGGATGAAACATCAGAGTTTTGACTGAAATTGGCCAAAGTAAATACAGAGTGGAATCTTTAGGGGTTATGATGAAACTGAAAGTAGCAAACAGGTAAGGCCATAAAATATATCCAAATCACATGTTGCACGGGATATTTGCCTTGTCTATGATTGATTTGATTAAGCCAGGCCATTGTCTTTTTTGGGCAAAAAAGGTCCTTTATTTCATCAACAGTCCTGACATCAGTGTGATTATTCGTATAAGAAATTATTCTTTAATGTGAGTGAAAGTATTACAGTCTAGTCCTATTTTTGGATGTTACATCTCCATTTATATTTCTTGTTCATTTAGATTTGGAGCTCCCTGGGAAAGAATGACCCAGGAAAGAAGCACAATTAGCTGTGATTCCCCCACAGTCATAATGCCACTTATACTAAAGAGTTTAAATGTCAAAAGGAAAAATCTTTACCTCTATAAGAATCTCTATTTTAATGTAATTTCCTTTGAGTTTAGACAAAATGGCTACTTGCCCATGGGATATTTTATTCATGCCTAAAGTGTTACTTCCCATTTGGCCAATTCTACTCTAAAGAGTCTTTCTGAACACCAAGTCAGACAGGGAGCAGCACAACATTGTTTTTTTCCCAGTAAAGTTGTAGTCAGTAATAAATATCCAAAGTTTGAGTACATCTTTGTGTTATTGTGTATCTGCCACTTTACTGTGCAATTCTATAACTCAACAAAATTTCCTGAAGTATTTATTTCCCACTGCTTTTTACATTCCTGCTACATTCCTTCTAAAGGAGAGATTAATGCTTTTGCTGAGGACTGTGAATTTCTTCACAGAATTCATTTGGGTTATTTCATCTAGGCCGACCCCCTGCAATGAGCAGGGACATCTTCAGCTAGGTCAGGTTGCTCAGAGTCCTGTCCAACCTGTCCTTGGGGGGCATCCACAGCTTCTCAGGGAAACCTCTTCCAGTGTTTTACACCTATTCATTCTTTTTTTTTTTTTTTTTAACTTATATCTACTCTAAATCCACCCTCTTATACTTAAAACCATTCATCTTTGACCTAGTGTAACAGACCACACTAAAAAAAAATTTTCCCCATCTTCCTTTTAAGTCCACTTTAAGTATTGAAAGACCACAAAAAGGTCTCTCCAGAGCCTTCTCTTTTCCAAGCTGAATGACGTCAGCCCTTTCAGTGTTTACTCACAGCAGTGGTGCTCCATCCATCTGATCATTTCTGTGGTCCTCCTGTACCTGCTCCAATAGGTCCATGCTCTTCCTGTGCTGGGGACCCCAGAGCTGAGTGCAGCACTGCAGGTGGGGTGTCACTAGAGCGGAGTAGTGAGGGACAATCCCCTCCCTCACCCTGCTGGCTGGTCTGCTTTGGATGCAGCCCAGGACACAGTTGGCTTTCTGGACTGCAAGGGCACATTGCCAGCTCATGTCCAGCCTTTCATTCACCAGCAACCCCAAGCCCTTCTCCTCAGGGGTGCTCTCAATCCGTTCTCCACCAAGCCTGATTTATGCTTGGGGCTGCCCCAACTCAGATGCAGGACCTTGCACTTGGCCTTGTTTAACCACATGAGCTTCTTCTCTCATTGAATTGCAGCACCAACAGCTATTCCCCTCCTCCTTGTACATTTGCGTTCCCTTTGTTAGGAATGTGTGCTTGAGCTACCATCTCCTCACCGCACACTGCGAAGCTGCTGCTGACTGAATTTCTAAGAAATGCCATCAGATGTATCTCTCCCTATCTTATTTTTCATTTTTACAAGCAGTACACATTGAAACAGGAAAATAAAGTGTGTTCTTTATACCATTCAGATTGCTGCTTGGAAACAATACATGTCAGCTCCAGGCTTAATGTACTAAATAACCTTGTTTCATAAACATGCAGCTATTTTGCTGAAACAAACTGCTTTATCAAAATGTTGAGAAATGTACTGTACCAGTGGGACAGTTCTGCCATAAACAGCTTTATTCCTCTCTCTTCTGTTATTTGTGCTTTAGGAAAGCTAAAAAAAGGAACAATATAATCACTACTGTTTTTATTACTCAACTATTTGCTCTGGAGCCTGGAGAAGAGTAATAGTTATTATACATTAAGTAAATTATATCTTTAAAGGAAGCAGTCTTAAAACCATGGTACATTGACCCTTCTGCAGCACCTAGCACCTCATTCTTCCTTGGCTGTTGACAAACAAGGCCAATTAACATCAGCAAGATAATTAACTACAGCTCCAGGTAGTATTTGCATCCAGTCTATTGCTGTTCAGATGCTGTCTCTTCTCCTTTTCTCCCTGCAGCTTGAAGGTGCTAATTTTAACACCTACAAAGTATGGAGTTTAGATTTGGTTGAAAGGAGAGCAAGACTATTTTTTTCTTTTCCTTATTATTAAAACATTAGGTGAATAATTATAATAGTGAAGTGATTTCAACCTTCTGCTAGACTTTTTTATGTTTCCCTCAAATCATTTGCACATTCTGGGATGCTTTTAAAAAATTTCTTATATTCCATATGGCAAATAATTATTTTTCAATGTCATGTACTTAGAGTGAGAACACTTTGTGGATGGATTTAACCGGTGGTCCAAAACCAGGATAATCATGTTTGTTACCAAGGAAAGAAGAATATTTTTCTTGGAGGCACAACAATCATTTTATTAAATGATTGTACCAGCTGGAAACAAATTATTGTCTTTATTTTAACTGCCATTCTTAAATCTAATACTTTTATTTCAATGGGAAACAAATTTTAAGGAAGATTACAGCTCACCTATTCTTGTAGTTTTTACTGGAGTGTGCTAAATTCATATAATTATCCATGATAGTGTTATTTGCCTTAGTTTTATGAGGCTTTTCTTAACCTGCAAAACAATAGTTGATCCTACTGTTATTTCCCTTCTGTCTGATACCTCAGCTCATTTTGGAGTGAAGAACATATGCAGCAGGTGGGCTGTGTTTCTAATAATTAGTTTTCTTAAACATGTTATAAAGAGCCTTGCCAAGAAAATATCACTGTAGTGTTTTGAGCCCAGCTGGCAATGCATTGGAGCCTGGGGAGGGGAGGATAGAACTGCAAACAGAGCCATGTTCATCTTTGGAGTCTCTCAGCCAAACTCACCTTGGGTGAATTTGGCTCTCCCTGTGCTCTAGAAAATGTTTTTGCCTGAGATTATTTGGAAGGAAACTGAGGCACTTCTTGTGGGCACCTTGCATGGTGAATAAGCACATTTCTTTTTCCCTCTTAATGGAATTCTTATCAAATATCATCTTGGTTTAGCAAGAAGCTCTTGAGGTTGTGAGGAACTGCACAGCTCAATTCTCTGGCTCAATTTCTTGGGTGTGTGGGCACCCAGAAAAAGAACAGGCTGATGGACAGTGAAATTTGAACAAAAGCTTCCTAGGCCTTCCTTCCCCAGCTTTCCAAGCCAGAAATAGATAAGATATGTCTAAGAGCAAAAGCAGTAGGGGTGCACTATGGATCTGTGTTTTGGCAGCAAGTCGGATTTCACGGTCTCTAGATCAAAAATGCCTCAGCCACGTAATGCAGAGTGCTGACACAGTATGAACTCATACCAGCATTTCAAATCTCTTCCAAAATGTTGAGGGATTAGAATTTTGACCACTTATCTTACTATCAGCTCAAGTCGTTGTCTCTCTAACTGTAGCGAGCACGAAATCCATATGCCTTGGCTAATCAAATGGAAATATGATCTTAGGCCCATTCCTGAACAGAGTTAAATTTGTATTGCTGAATTATATCTGTCAGACACTGCACTGGCTGTGCAGTACCAGTGTGGCTGCTCCCCTCCCTTCTCCCAGAAGAGAATGCCGCAAGGCTGGAGTGGTATTCCTTTGCACTTTTCCAAATATTGCTGAACTGTTTTGGCTGAACCACTCAAATAAATTTAGTTTTGTGAAACATGGAAAAGTTCAGTACAGTTACACGCATTTGAAAAGTGCCAGGCAATCCTGTCAGCCCTGTGTCTTCTACAGCAAATCAGATCCAGAATACATATTGCTTTTCAGGTAACCAGGATTAGCAGATGGGCGGTACAGCACTCAGCTCATTTTAAAATTTCATGCCAAGTAAACTCTGTCATATATGTGAGCTTCTTTTCGCCAAATTATATATGACTTTTTGGTAGGAAAAAAAAAATATCTGTTCTTTTAAGGTGTTTAGACTTGGACTCTTTTGGAAGAAATCAAATCAAGGGCCTCTTCCACTTCTTTGTGACATTGCCTTGATAGAAGCTTGGCATAGAGAATGTTAATCTCCCCAGTAAAAGCTTAGCTTTTATATCTGATGTGCTATATGTGTAAGATAATTGCTGTAGCATTGTGCTATAGTCTCCTGACAGCCTCTGAAAAATGAGTGGATGTTGCCCTTTTCCTAACCAGTAGGGTTATTCTGAAAATGTTGCCAGGATGCAGCCACCTACCTCAAACCATTGCTGGAGGCACTTTAGCAGCAATGCCCATTTGTGCAGTAAAAGCTATGTGATTAATTTAATACACATGAAGCACTGCCTTCCCTAGGGAAAGCAAGAACAGGATCAGAGAAGATAACCAGAGAGCTTGAAGGCTTCAGGAGGACAAACAGGTATTGTCTGTGCCATGTTGCCTCCCACTTCACATCTTAGTTTGGAGGACACTTTATTTTCTTCTTTGACATCCAGGTCTTTTGCTTCAGGAAGATTTTTTTTTCTTAGTAAAGTCTGAGTCCTGATGCATGAGCTAAAAGCCACCTGTGTGTTGGTTTTTTTTCCTTTTTGGGTGTTACTGTTGCAACTGACAGCAGTCCATGGATATGAAAAGATTGAACAAGAAAGTAAAAAAAGCACAAAATACCCTTTGGGGAAAGGAACATACAGTCAATCACCTCAAGGTCATATAAAGTACGATGGGCTTGTGCACTGGTGTAGGTTGAACAGATTTGATTCATTAATCAGAACTCATACAGTGTTTGCAAAAAATAATTTACATTAGTAGATCTATGTTACTTAGGAATTTGATATTAACCTTTCTGTTTAGTTATATTGAGTTTTAAAGTCAGAAAATAAGAATTTGCTTGTTCAGTAACAATATTCAGTCTCTTTTGTTAGCAGAGCAAAGCTTTTGTCATATTATGTAGGAAAAATATTTTATTTTTAGCAATTAAGTAAATAAGAAATTATTGTGCTGTGGTTTAGTAGAGGTCAATGCCAGATTCTGAAAGGTGCTGCACTCTGAGGGAGTTCTCATGCACACTAGTGGGGGGAACCAGAAAGAAAATTTCAAGCATTAATACAATATATATTTTTTTAAGTATATTTTTCTCAGGGGGGAGGTAAGGAGGAGTGGGAAAAGAGAGGGGTCAGGATAGGGGAGGATGTGCTGGGAAGAGGAATTCATTAAGTGCTGGCTGAAAATGGAAAAGTGAAGGCAAGAAAGAGTTGTATTGGTATGTATTTAAAGGAAATTAAGGTGGATTAAATTTTTCTTTAGTAAGATAAATTTGAAAATACTTGATCATGATCTAACAGTTGCATGTTGTGGGTGCTGCCTATCCTGCAAATCATAGAATGGATGAGGTTGGAAAACATCTTTAAAGTGAGCAACTCCAATAGTTAATCCAGCACTCCCAAGCTCACCACTAAACCTCAGTTCCTGAGCACCACATCTACACATCTTTTAAATACCTGCAGGGATGGTGACTCAACCACTTCCCCGGGCAGCCTGGTCCAGTGCTTGACCAGGCTTTCTGTGGATACATTTTTACTAAAGCCTCGCCTTCCGACACTTTTTGTTTCCTTGGATCATGCCACCTTGCTGCCCCCTCTGGCTGGGGTCAGCAGTGACTGACAGACTGGGTGTACCGCTCTACAAAAACCAGCAGCAGCCCTCCAAATGGGGTGGTGGGCCTGGAGGAGGACACTCAGTGCTGCAAATCTGCTACTCCCCATGCTCCACCCAGGTACCTGTATTTGCCAGTGGTCCTGCACATATGCAAGTAGCAGCTCACTGGGTGAGCTTTGTGGTTTGTTAGCTCAGTGTCTGCTATAATGTGGCTTTGATCTGTGAAGCATCCATAAATATTGCTACAACCTGCATGGTTGGTCCACTCCTTCTGATGCTAGGTATCTGTCCTCTGGGGAAATCCTGGTGAAATTAATGGCTTGACAAAGCTATTTCTCAGTTTAACAAAGATGGCAAAAGCATCTCGTCCTACAATTCATTCTTAACTCAAGACATGTTCCACAGCAGGAGTGACGGGTTTGTGTCCAGTGTGATCACTCTTCCTCTTTTTCCACATTTGGATTAAAAAGACAGATTGTTTAGAATAGAGGAATTGGAAATGGATTGTTTGGGTGAAAGTGAGCGCCTCTCTATAACCACTGTCTTCCTCCTGGAGCCTCCTTTCTTCACCATTTGAGGGACATTGAGCCAGTCATGCTGGGGGGAGGTGAGCTTGGGGAAGTTCCCAGCTGAAAGAAGACAATTCGTGTTCCCCAGGTAGGTCTCATGAGGAACTGCAAAGGTGGTGGCTAAGAGAAAGAGCATGAATTGCTCTTTGCTTACAGCAGCCAAGTCCTTCCCCTTGTTCTTGGGCACCTTTTGGGTAAGGAACTGTCTTCTCCACAGTTTCCATGTGCTGGGCTGGGCTCTTTGACCAGGGCTGGGGTCCTGCTGGTTATTCAGGAAAGCCACAGCACAAAGGTGCAAGTGTTTTGTCGTGGCATGGGAAAAGGGCTGTGGCACTGTCCTTCTCCACATTCTCAGCAGAAGGAAGGGGCGTGACTAGAATTAAACAACTTGGTTCTAGCATTCCACAGGGATAGTTGTTTTGGCACTCAGGAATTGTAATTGGCCTCAGGAATTATGTTGCTGAAAGAACCTTCCAGTGAGAGAGCTGGTCCAAAATGGGTAGGACAGCAGTGTCCCCTCTGCAAGGCACTGTAAAACAGAGCTGCTCACAGCCAATGACACACCTTGCTGTCTGCTTAGCCAAGGAGTCCCACAATAAATCAAGGACTTGATCCCACTCTGCTTCTGCTAATTTCTACTGCTTCTATTCCCCATTTTCATCTGTTCCTCTTGTCACTGTCCTCCAGTTTTCCATTTTCCTGAATAAACGCACTCTTTCAAATGGGGATAAACTGTCTGCTCTTTGACCCAGCTGGTTTTCAGTAAGTTTGGAAGCTAAAAATTCTTACCTACCTACCTACTTACCTTACTTCTGGGTTCACCTCCTCACAGACAGTAACAACCAGGGAAAGCAATACTTCCTTTTTCTAACTGTAGCAGTTCTGTTGCCCTGACAGGACCCATTTTTACTGAAAGGGCTAATAATATCTTGCTTTTCCTGCTACTGCTCTGCATTTTTCCAGTACTGCAGAAAATTTCACTGAAAGCTTAACCAACGTGCCCTCCTCTGTTTGCTGTGTCAGGTCAGGGTGGCACCAGTAATTTCAATGTAGCTTTGACATTTTTCCAGCATTAGCTGCCTCTTCACTTCAGGATTCAGCCTAGGCACCTCTGCATTGTTGACCTCTGAAGCTATTGATTTCCATAGCTGGAACACATTCAAGTTGCGGATTGAAAAATCTGCTTTACCTTATCACTAAAAAAATGTTTGGTCCTTCTGTAAACCGCATTTTTAATTTTGGGGATTACTTCAGGGAAATGTTGTAAACAGTGCTTGTTTATTAATAACATCTTGTTTATTATTTGCTATTCAAATACTTAATAAAAAGCAAAAACCAAAATATTTTCTTTAGAAATGATAAACTTAAGCACAAACCTGTACATCCAGTGGCAGAGTTCAGTGAGATTTTTACAGAACCTTCTGATTTTTATCCTTTTCCACATCAGAAAGATGCATTCCTCACATCTAGGGGGATAATTAGGGGCAAAGTTTGTGCAAAATTGCATTCATCCTTCCACCCACCCTACTCTAAATGGAAGAGGAGCTACTTCTCCAGGCAATATTGACTACGTAGAAATGTGCTTCTTTTTTTGGGAACACTGGAGTCCTTTGCTGTCAAACTTCAGTTGTTCTTGTGTTCTAATCTTTTCTTTTCTTACTTATTTTATCTGCCAATGACTGCTGTTTCTCACTCTTGGAAAATATAATTAAAGACACCTGTACATCACAGACGGTATAGAATCATTTCCATCATTCTTAACATATTATGGATTGTTGATGAATTCTCAGCAGTGATTTGGCTCAGGAAAAGTCAAGTGCGTCTGATTTCACTGGCCTTCTCATTTGCACCAAGTCTGCCTCACAGTGTTCTGCTGGAAGGGGCCTTGAATCAAGAGCATTTGTTTACTGCCACTACTGCCTTCTGTCATGTCCTAAGGAGATCTAATATTGACATATTTGTTAATTGTGTTTGGACAGGCTGCATTTGGGACACTTCGTACACTTAGGCCACCATATAATGGGGGAAAATTAATCTGTGACTGTATCTTTCTCTGGGGCAGTTTTGTTTTTCTTGGTTGTCTGGGGTTTGTGGGTTTTTTAACAGTTTTTGATTATGTGGTTCTGTGGGGTGGCTTCAACGACTGCGGTTACAGAAGTCTGAGAAAAATGGGCAGCTGCTGATCTTGCAGTTGTATGTTTGTCTGTGTACCTGTAGGTTGAAGGGCACTATTATTTCTTGAAATATTCCCATCAGCTGAAACACAGAGTTTGCTTTTATGAGAACTGCAAAAATGGAATCTAAATGTTTATTTTAGTCTTTAAAAAAATACTTATGGCTGCCAAACAAAGTTATAAATTTTATGTTGTCTAAACCAAAAGAAAGGTTCAATCTTCCCAACATGAGACATTATGCTTTTTAATTCTCTTCTGAGGCTTGAAGGCTCATTCAACTTGTTTAATTCCTCCCTCTGGAGCTTGTTATCCATCAGTTTAATAGCTTGATACAAACTGCTGTTTCCGGATCCTGGTCTTTACTAGTTTTCCTTTTTAATTAGCTAAATATTTTTTTTTCCTCTCATTTATTTTTTTCCATACTCAACCCATCTTTCCCATAGAAATTAACTTTTTTTTTTAATCAAGAAGTTGTCTTAATAAATTTGATTTAAATAAAGTCTGATTACTGTTACAAATATTACCCAAAGCATGTCTGTGTGCAGTGAGGAGTGAGAGAGTCTTTTATTTCCTATCAAGTACCTCATGTCTTGCACACAGGTTTTTTCATCTACTTTATCATCAGGTGTGTCTTGCAGGTTCAGATGGACAGGCTGTGCCTATTGTAGCTGTGCCAGCTTCCCTGCTAAATGTTTGGCAGAGAAAGGTGTGAAACCCTAGTCATGAACAGTCAAAAACAAGACCTAAAAGCAAATTCCCCCAGTGACCAGATCTTACATTTCCTCCCCATCCCGTTGCTTCTATCTCACCATGAAACTTCAGTTCCTAAGAAAAAATAATTTGAACTGTAGAAGTAGATTTTCGTTGTAGAGAAAATGGTATTTTTTAAATATGCTTGTAATGTGCTTAGTTTACAAGACTGCTTATTCTAATTTGATATTGTCAAGTCCTGAACGTGTAACTTCTAAATCAGAAAAAAAGAAGTCAGGCTTTAGTCTCTACACAGCCACCTCAGGTCTGTGTACCTGCCCTGCCTGGTGCAGCTCTGTCCTTCCAAGTCTTTGCTTTGTTGCTGTAGAGACAGAGCCCTGTCTTCTAAAAGCTGATAATATTTTTTTAATATTTATTATTTTTAATTGAGATGACAGAATGTTTACAAACATTCATGCAGATATACCAAATTTACGCTTTTCTCCCCATAAAGCTTTGTTCACTCTCCAGCAACTGCTGCTCTTTCCTTTCTCTTAATTCATATCCAAATATCTGACTTCCAGATGTCATCCCTTTTCTTGTTTTTGGCAATACAGGTTTACTTTTGGAATCTCTACTTTCAAAAGATCGACATGAAAGTTTTTTCCAGTGGCATAAGACCTCCTTCCATCCACAGTGAAAATCATGTTGCTTTTTAAGAGCTCCACACGCATCCAAGTAAAAAAGTGAGGACTGCATACATCGTGTACCTTTTAAAATTCGACAATATAGGCCGTTAAAATCAGTCCCAACACCCTGAGCTTTGAGAGATTATTTCCTATGAACTGATTGGGAATCTGGAGAGAATAATTTTGCTTGGTGTCCCACACAGTTTTGCAGACAAAGCCCTCAGAGAAACGTGCTGCACTTGGGGAGTTCAGCTGAGCAGTGGACACCATGGACACAGGAGAATTGTTTGTGCTGTACGTGCCCAGGTATTTGCAGCATGGCGTTCAGCTCAGCAAATTTTCTGTTTCCATTTTCACTGTGAGCTTTGCTTTCACTTTGCTGTCACAAGGAGGGTCACGTTTCAACAAGGAGACTGGAGTGATGAACCACTGACATCAGTGTTGTCTGACACTGGTGGAGGCTGGGAGTGACTCCTGCATTGTACAGCCCTTTATGAAATAAATATCTCAGTAGCACTGCTTCAGACTTCAGATCCTGGGTTTCTGATGTGCATTTTTGTACTGGAGGTGCTGATTTTTTTTCTGGGTAATCTGGTTTTAAAAGAAACCATTTTCTGGTATGTGGAAATAGAATACAATATGTATTCAATATTTTTGGCCCAAATTAGCTGGAATTGTTTTGTGATACTTCTGGCTACACAAAATCCAAAACCACAAAGAAACAAACAAATAAAAACAACAACAACAATAAGGTAGTGCTTTTGTAAAATCCAACCTTTTTATTTTCTCTTTTAAATAAAGTCTAGCCAGCTAATGAAATCCAAGCTGTGTGGCTATGCAAATCTACTCCAAATAAATACGTCTCCCCTATTTCTAAAATCAAGTGTATATGGGAATTTCTCTTTCTAGGATTAATTTTTAAAATAAATGAGATTATCTTTAAAAAATATTTTGAATATGTTGCAACGCTGGCATTCCCTAATTTTTGTGAACTGCCTATTCTGTAGGCAAATTATATGATATGGGCCACTTAAATGAATTAGGAATATGTCTATAATCTCTACAGGTTTATATGAAGCCTAGTGAGAAATAGTATTGCCAAAATCTAACAAAAATATATTTAGACAAGTTGTGTCACACTGGCTATCCTAGGATACAAAATTGTTGGATTCCTGATATCTAAAAGGATTGTTTACTCTTGGCTTCTCCACATACTGTGCAAGAAAAATGGAACTATAAACCAAACCTTACAAAACTTGCGTCAGGGTTTGATGCCTCAGACTTAGCAAGTTTGTCTTACTATGTAGCAGCTGTTTCATACACTAAATAGTAAAAATTAAGTTTTTGAAAATAAAAGGAGGGAAAGAGGGTAGAAAGAGAGACTGACAGTGCAGATTGTTCCAGTACATGTAGCTCTGAAAGGGCATCTGATTCCCTAGTGTGTGATAATGAGAATTGCCTGTTTTTTCAACAGATTGCATATGATCACTATTTTAATCAAAGCAGTCTGATGAGGAGAAGCACAGGCTCCTCTTATTTTGGGGGACTGTGGTGCACACGTCATGCTCCATACACCTTGTCTGGCTTGCACAGCTTCAGGGCAGCAGGGCACACTAGCTTGTATTTGTTTGATTTGGAACTAGGAAGGCTTTAGCAACTCACGGGGAAATAACTGGTGGGTCCAGATGTAACAAAGGTCTTGTACTTGCCAGCTCTGCTCTCCCCACAGCATGGCCCCAGATCTCACATGGCCAATTCCTTCAATGGAAATAAGTTAAGCTTCTTTGAATCCAGCATTTTCTCCCTGCAGTTGTTTGCTTCCAAAAACACTGCTTACAAGACATGTAAACTGGAGGGAATTACATTAGCAAGATGGGAAATCCATATAGTTAGTGGGGCTGTGGTTGACTGGTTTGTCTTCTTGACTCACAGCATTGGGATATTCAAACTGTCACCCACATTTAAGTTGTATTTAAATGGAAGCGACTCCAAACTGGCATGTAAAATTCAATTAAAACACCGTGTCAGCTCCTCTATTTGCATTCTGAGGATTGAGAGCAAAATAGCCATTGATGCTTCATCTTCATACAGAATAATGAAATTTCTGGGATCAGTTTCCTCGTGAATGATAAACAACAAAAATGTAGGAGCAATGAAGCCTCATTTTAAAATGTAGACACTGTATTCAACAGAAAATTAAGTTAATCAACAAACAAATTTGACAATTTAAATTCTGATTAGAGGCTATGGATTGGGCAGATTTAATGCAGTTTGAAAGACAGATTAAATTATTAATAACATAACCAGGCTGAATATCTGTATCCATTCACTCATACTGAAGGAGTGGGGTGACTTACTCCTAAATATCAAACAACACTTATAATAAGTGGCTTATGTAGGAAGACTAAGTTGATTCATTTGTCTCAGTTTTGTGTATAGAAACTAGTTTGAGGGAATCTAAGCAGGAGAAACATCTGTAAATCGGTGCTGTGGCTGCAGCTCGGTGTTGGTCTCAGTGCCCTTAGACAACACAAGGCAAGCACAGAGTCTGTGTAGGCTCTGTCTGCTGCATGTCTTACATTTGGTGGTGGGTTTGTTTTTATAGTGACATACAGATGTGGGAGACCATGGCCACGGGATGATGGTCCTTCATACAGACATTGCACAAAATATCAGTGTAGAAAACCTGATTCCACTGGAGTGGTGGGGGGCAGAGAGAAGGGAGATCCTAAGATTAGTGGATGTGGTCCCTTGAGGTATTTGGCTTCATATAATGAGCCAGATCCTAAGCAGAGAATTGCATATTTAAAACCGCCTTGAAGAAACAATGTGGTCACATTTTCTTCCTTGTGCTTTTTCCTTTGTTCTGTTCTTCTAACCAATCAGTCTTATCTACCTGAGTAGTCTTTTGCTTGGACAATAATTCTATATATTTATTCTATTGCAGATAATGAATCTCTCTGATTGCCTTGCTCACTTCTTTTTCCTGCAGCATTGAGATTGTCATCCAGCTGCTGTCCTCCACTTGAGTTTGCTTCCTCAGCCTCTCCTTTCCCCATGTTGCATGCCTGTATCTTGTTCTTTATAAGCTATCCTGACTGCTGTGATATTTTGGAGTCTAATACCTTGGAAACATACACAGATTGATGGTTGAAAAAAAAATTATGTGAGTAGGCCAAAGAATCTGGTAAGAGACAAGAGACAAAGTTCAATTGAAAAGACATCCTGATGGCTCAGTATACAGCACTAAATCTTTGCTGTAACGTCTAAATACAACTGTATTTTCTTCCACCATCACTGATCTTTATATAATCCTGTTTTTCTAACCTTCAGACTATATGAAGAGGATCTTTCAAGTTTATAGTCTTCAAGAAAATACCAGTTTTTCCAAGTTTCTAAGTTTCTTACATCAACATATGGGAAGCTGCATTGGCCATAATGTTCAAGCACCCTGCAAAGCTGAAGGCATTGTATGCCACCACAGCACTATGAGAACAGGTCCATCTTGTTGGCTTTTGTCGGGTAAAAACTGTACAAAGCTTGGCTTTGGCTCTTACAGTGCTTTTAGCCTGTCAGTGACCATATTGCTTTCCTTCCATGCACAAAATAGTTTGTGCCTCTTTAGGTGCAGAGGTCATTTTGCACACTGGGTGTAGCTCCTAAAATGAGCCAGAGAGGAGGGGATATGAGCATGGGGGAACAGCTTCAGGAACTCTAAGGGAACCACTCCCAGCTAGTTAAAAAATTATTTCCATGTGAGCTAATACAATTCTGAAATCTCTTAGTGGAAACAGAGTTCAGTATTATCTAGCTGCATCTGGAAAGGCTCTTAGAGTCAAATTTTTATAACATGGCTATTCTAGAAGCAAAGTGGAAGCTCTGCTAACTTTCAGTCTAGCTCCCTGAATGTTCTCACAGTTCTCAGTGTACTTTCCCAGCTCTACTAGCACCTGACTTATAAGAACAAAGATTTAGATCCAGTTGAACACACCTTGTAGTTTTTAATGAGTTTTCTGAGTAGCCACAGTGAACATGTTTCCTGCATGGACAGTTTGTGTTTACCTGAGTGTGTTATGTGCATGTGCTGTGCTAAATGTGTATTACAGAGAGCATCAGAGTACCGAATGCCCACACTCTTCATATAAAAGCCTTTCTCAGGTTATGATTTCACAGCAATACAGCTTGAGTTAGCACTGAAGTGTTTATGAACACCTGATGAACAGGGCAAAGGAGCTGCTGTATCTTTGCAAAAATGGGGGTGTGTGCTTGTGTGTACACATTCTGTTCAGCACAGCCACTGTTCAGTGGAGAGAGCTGAGCACAATCAGCTTTCACTGACATCACTGACCACCAGGAAAATTGTTTAAGACAATGCAACTTCTCCATTCTAAAACTTGATTTTCTTATATAGCAATGTCTGAAAGTAGGTGTCAGGTGGAGAAGCATGGGAGGGTTTTTTGGTTGTTGGAAATACTATTAATTTTAGAAATATAAGACAAATTAGAATCTGGCTTTTGGGGGGTTTTTGTTGGGTTTTTT
>VWYP01013094.1:131661-200924 GCA_013400435.1 Pycnonotus jocosus
TTGGTTGGGGGTTTTTTGTTTTGTTTTTTTGTTTTTTTTTTTTTTTTACTTTCCTGAAGGAACTGCAGAAGATCTGAGTGAGATTTATTTTGAGCATAGTTACCCTTATTCAATCTAGTTCAGACATGTACCTTTCTCTCCAAGTCCCTTCATTCAGTCCCTTTGCAGGTCTCCACATACTGTGGAATTTTCCAGTGCAGACAGGGCTGTTGTTTTGAATGTAAAATAGTCTGGGAAAAACACACCCCATTTTCAGTGGCTTCTCTCCATGATGAATAAATCTATAGAGGGGAAGAGGCTTGTGCTTTTCCTCTCCTTGCTTTTCTGAAGCATTAAATACAACCTTCAGTGCCAACAGGCAGCCCCTGCACCCTGGGTGAGTGGGATGCTTAGAAAAACAGGTTTTAGAAGCTATCCTTTAGTAAAGATCTGCCAATTTTATTGTCTAAATAACGGAAGATAATTTTTTATTGATCTTCTTTTACAACTCTAGCCAATGAATTTTCCTGAGAACAGTTTATATACTAAACAGCTCGTTTACAACCCCAGAGACTGTTAGAGCAGACACTACCAAACTTGGTGCATCTAGAAACTTTGTAGGTTGCTCTGTAAAAATAAAAAGCAAATGCAACCTGAAGCAGAAGTGAGATGGATCATTTTGAACAGGGGTTAGGCTGAAGTACTGGATGATTGACCTATAAAATTAGGCAAAGCCACTGCTGCATCTGAAGTGCACTTTTAGTGCCTTTGTGCACTTCTGCCTAAAGTCATTTCAAGCTTTCAAATTAAATAATTGACCCACTGTATGTAAAACACAGAGGGGAATTTGTTCTGTGGCAAGTGTGTACATTCCAAACATATCAGTAAACCTTGCACCACTAATAAACTGGCTTTAGTGGAATGATTGGTTAGAAAATGTGGACAAGCAGCACTTGGAAAGCACAGGGAAGAGAGAAACATGTTGCAAGTGTTTACATTATTTTCCTTTCTATGTATGATTTGAAGGAATTTGTAGAAAAAAATTTGCAGCATATTGTTCTGCCTCCCTTCTGCTCAAAATTAGAGCAGAAGATTGGGTTTTGCTAACCAGTAGCCAGCTGTGATTCTGCAATTTTCTCTAATGCTCTGCCATGGCTGGTGAAGAGCTTGCTAGCAGCAGGAGGCAGCCATCTCCCAGGTGCTCCTAGGAGAGAATTACATGTATCAGGAAGCTAACAAATGTGGGGGCAAGATCACTCTGCTAGCATTTTCCGGCATTTTTACCAGATTTCTGGATAGGCCAGGCTGATGGGTGTCCCTAAAAGAAAACAAATAAATAAAGAAACCCAAACCCAACCAAAAATAACAAAAGGCACCAAACAAACTCCTCACAAGTGTTATGAGAGGAGAGAGTCCATGTGCTGTGATACTCAGATGGGAAGACACCACAGTTCGTATAAGCAATGAAAATACAAAAAACCCCACAACAATAAAACCTTGGTATGTACCAAGACACATTTTTTCACAGCTGTTTCAATACCATCTTTATTGTGATCTGCAAGTGCAGGTAATGAAGTCATGTAAATATACCTTTACATTATTTCCACTCCTTGTGGATCATTTACCTAAAGTGCCTGTGGAGTGGATGTTCTGCAGGCTTCTAGGCTTGTTTCAGTGTAACAGTTTTGGGGCTTGGTTTGGTTTGCTTGGATTTTAAAGAGAAGAGATTACATTAAGAAAACAGCATATATACATATATTTGGGGGAAATGGAAGTTTGTGAATCCGTGTGACAGCAGACCCCTTACTGGAACTGAAATAGCCCCATCTGCACAGGCAGGTCATTCACTAGAAGGTGTGAGCAATAGTGAGGACAGAGGTTTTTCAGGCTGCTGATGGCAGGTTCAACATATCCAGTGTTCCTGTCAATGTCAGTATTTTGCAGCCTGAGGGAAAATGAAGCCTGATGCAAACTGCATTAGTGTTGTGGCACTCAAATGGGAAGCATTTTTATAATCAGTCTATTCCGTGAAATGAAAGGAGAAGACCCACTGTGACATGCTGAGATATATGTTGTTAATTGCTCGTCATAATAATTCTGTTTCTTCAGTAAGATCTCTCTTTTCCCTTACCTCCTCTCCCTATGAAATGATCTTGTCAATATGGAAAAAGCAACCCTGAGGAATCTATAATTTAATGAAAAATTGCTGTTGCCATGGCATAGAGTTCAGACATTCATATTGAAATAATTTCTCAGTCTTCATTTGCATCCCCTGACTCTCTAAACAGCTATATCAGCTGTTAAGATTCAAACAATTAAAAATGCTCAATTATTAAGGAGAAATTAAAAGAAGTAATCAGCTTAACACAATTTGAGCTCAAAAAAGCCTTCCCAGGCAGCTCACGGGAAAAGCATATTTGTATGCGGTTAACATCCCAAATTGGCTTAAGTTAAAATACACCGGGGTAAGATTAAACCAAGGCAAAGACAGTGAAAAAAGAACCAATGTTTTCTTTTCAGTGTGAACAACATGAAATTTCATCATCTTTTGTTGTTAGGATGTCATATGAAAATATTCTGCTGAAGCCTACTGTGCAGGCTGTTACAGTTTCCTAAATGAGACTTTGCTATAGATTTCCTGGCATCTACTGAATTCCTCTGTTTATTTCACTGAAATATTTGTACCAGGTTTGTTCTTGTTCCACCTTCAGTGATGAGAGAATTTTTGCTCTTCTTGGGGTTTTTTTGTTTTTTGTTTTTTGGGGTTTTTTGTTGTTTGTTTTTGGTTTGTTTTGTTTTGTTTTTTAATTGTGGGGGTTTACTGTTGGGTGTAATAAAGTTTTTCAATCCTGCTGAACTGATAGTAACTGGCTTGAACTTAAGACAAAGAGAGGCAGATGGTACCTACATGTTCTTTTCTATTCCTAAGACACCTATTGCCTCTGCTGTTATCATCTTGGATGTCTGCAGGATAGATACTGCAAACTGCACTGCAGCTCACCAGATGATTTTGTGGCACATGGAGTGGTGCAATCTGTTGTACAATCACCAAGAGCATTGGCCAGCTTGTACGCCCCAGGTTAAAATCCTAAAACTATACAAGTTTGGCTCCTGCTCCTTTAGATATCCTGAGCCAAACTTTGGGGAAGTACAGCTGAGAAGTAAGAGTTTGTGTTTCTATTTTATTTCTGTCACTAAAGATTTTAGGTCAGATTACCAGACACAGGCAAGAGAGCCAGGCCTTCCTGGGATACTCAGCCTCAAAGCTCGAAGTCCTGGAGGCTCTCTGCTCTATCTTGTGTGCTGCCTTTCGTGCCCTGCTTTCCAGTATGCCAGTGTTATTTTTTACTTTTTCTCCCTCTTCCCTTCCCTTTCGAGAATATCCATTTCAGTGTATATTCGACCCTCGGTCATTTTCATATCCGCGGTTGAAATTCACCTCTAGAAGAAAGTTCAAACAGCACCTTGGGCACTTCCAGACACTCCTAGACTTTGAGCAGTGAGTCACGCTTGTGCTTTGTGGTCTGGGACTGGCCTGAATGACATCACTGACCTTGGTTTGATGATTTCACCCCTGCATGGGCAAACCTTAAACCACTGCTTTGAAAATGAAACTTACTTTGCTCAGAAGGAGGCTTCTCACCTTTGTGGCATTCCACAGTGTCCATACACCAGGGTTAACATGGAAGTCCTAATGGTTTTTAACTTGGTGAATTAAAAGGCAGTGATGGCCCAAGAATAGTTTACCTTTTTCAGACTTCCCACCCATATTCCCCAGTTTGTCTCCAGGCCAGCTGATATACAGATGGTTCTTTCACCAGCTGTTTAAGAGATACCTTCATGGTGCAAGGTATGGTCTCTTTCCCAGACCAGGATGATTCCTCAGGAAGGTCTGTTTGCTTACTTGATGTAAGATTATTTTTCTAGCCTACAGCAGTCTGGAATGCTGAGGTTGTTTGCCTGGAGGATTGGTTGTTATTTGCTTTTTTCCCTACCCTACTGCATGTGTGGGGCAGAGAGGAGGGAAAGGTGCAGGTGAAACTCTTCTAATCTCTAGTGCTTGATGAATACTTAGTTATGTTAGTCTAACCTCATATATGCATCTTAGGGTTGATAAAATGATAGAAAATAATTGTGGACAAATAATTTATTAAACTTATCTGGCAAAATAAGTCCATCTCTAAACTTCAAGATTAATGTATTTGTTCCTAAAGTGTTCAAAAAAATGACTGTTTTTGTTTTGTATTGCCATGTGCCTGAGTCACTGAATAGGAATAATCAAATTACTCGTGATGTGGTCAAGAAAAAATGAAGCTTCCAAAAAATTCTCACCACCCTCCTGGAGATAATGCATTTCATTTCTGCATGGAACACATCCCAAACTTTTAACTCACCTTGTAAATCAGTTGTAACTTCTTGGGCACATAAGTGCACAGTGGTAGCTGACACTCTTTCCATTTTGCCAGGCTGGCTCAGTATCATGCTGTGACCAAAACAGGTTCTTCATCCGTCATTTAAGAAAATTATTTTTATTCCTTAGAGCTTCAGTGCAGAGGTAGTTGAATAAAATATTTATTAGGGCCTGGTGAGCTACTGTCAAAATATGTAATGAAATCTCAAGACATGAATGATGACTCTTTAATGACGAGTCTTCTTAATATTTTGCTCTCGTAAGAAATTTGTTCATTAAACACGCTCCTGTTCAAGTGTTGAAGCTTATATATATCCTAGGCAGGGTCCAAAGGCTGCCCAATAATGGTTGTACAATGTAGATTTTTCTTAGAGTCCTTGATTTCCTGTTTGGTGCAACAGAAACAGAGATGAATCTTGGATTGGCATACGTGGACAGCTACAATTAATACGTGCATGCATGTTTCATATATATTTTATAGAAACATATCAGAGATGAGCATTAGCTTGGATTTTTGGTGCTAGTTAAGGGAATGAGACTTTCCTAGTGAATCAATTCCTCGGTGAAAGAAGTATTTTTGTAGAAAGCATTTTAAGTGGGATTACTGCTGTCCTTTGAAAGACTGATGCAATCTTCACAGGAATTAGGTGAAAATGTTTATCAGTAAGAACACCCAAGTTGTGTCCAAGAGCTAAACTGACTTTTATCCCTCAGAATTATCTCCTGAGAACCCTTCTTGATTGCCTTTGCAAAACCAGATTTAACTTTACATGCTCTGCCTCCAAAGTCCTTCCTACCCTCTGCTCAGCGAATAAATAAAATGCTTTTATAGGTAAACATTACCCTTTCATAAGAACAAGAAAAAAAAGATACGCTGTTGTGAGCATCTGACCTTTCTTTAGTCTTTTTCTCCATCTCTCAGTGAGGCAAACAAAACCATGTAAATCTCAAGTATTCATGGGAGGGAAGAAAGAGGGACAGGCCATCACTTCTCTTTTTTTGGATCAAGGAGCAGTGCCCAGAGACACTGAGCAGAAAGAAGCTCCCATTGTGCACAGCCTACACAGACATGTGAAAGAAGCAGCCTCTTGTTTCAATATTACTGTCATAAACATGTGTACGTATTTGAGAAGTCCGCAGTGTGCTGCTGGAAAGTTGTTTGTCTCCCAGTAGCCTCCCAGGAAATGCGTGAGTATGTTTGCATCACTTATTCACGGTGCTGGAACTTAGAGCTGTTGCCTCACCAGGCAGAGGAACAGGAGGATGAGTTTAGATTTGTTTGGGAAGCTGACTCCATTGTGGCTTCCTCCTGTTTGCCTGGTATCAGCTCTTGCTGACAGTATTCTGTAAAGGAATTTCCCTTAGGAAGAAAGGTTTTTATTGGACAAGTGCTTCTCTGAAGGATGTATAAAGGAAAATAGCACTGGTAATGTCAGGCAGGAAAAAATAACTGTAAGAGCTCCTGCAGGCCTCCCTAAATATTAGCACATGTTCTATGATACAAGGAATAAGAAAAAAAAGTAGTGACTATAGAAAAACACATTTTATATATGTTTTTGTTATCCACAAAGCCAATATTGTATTTGGACAAAAAGCCCTCTAATACAATGTCAATTTTATACTCCTACTTTTTATAAGAGGGCATGATATTTCATAGTTCTATAATAGAGAAATATGATAATTAGCTGCTTAAATATTTAAATAACAAAAAGCTGTTGATAGCATGGTACACCAAGTTCGAATACTATATGAAAAGTACCAGAAAATATGCAGGAACTGTGTAATTACACAATTTGTTAAGCCTTCATATTTCCCATCAATGAGATATCATCTTGTGTTTGTGTGTATATGTAGATATATATTTGCAAATGAAATCGAACTTTCATTGTTTTACGCTTCAATTGCTAATTGTAGTGTGGGATCCAGTACATCAATAAGCATCTACAGTAAGTAGAAGCTGACTACAGCTCAACAGTAAGCTTTTCCCACATCTGCATCTCACTTCTAAGTGGACATAATCCCATTTTTCCTTATTCTCTTCCCAGTCTTTCTTTCCATGTTACAAACAGTTCCAGCTGTAAACCCAGCGGTCATTCCTAACTCATATAGCTTAGGTCTGAAAAGAAGGGCCATATTCTATCATAGTTATTGAGCCATGAAGGAAAGGTGCATCAGATCTGCTTCAGATTTTGACTGATAGGGACAAGCAATCTCTCTCACATCTTCTGCTCAATTCAAAACCTTTGGACTCCACCTACTTCCCTGAGCTCACTATTGCCTTTTCTCTGTGCTTCCTCTGATGGGTTGTTCCCTCTGCTGTCCTTAATGATCTGTTTGACTCCCTGAATTTAGAAAGGCCAGTGACCCAGATTGTTGTTTTTTTTCTGCTAGCAGAGATGAAGAGAGAAGGAAATATTATTTTTTTTTCCATTTGCCTATATCCTTAAAAGTCTATTTAAAATTCTGTTTCTAATATGGGAATGTTATATACATGTTTTTTCTTCTTTCCCCAAGTTGTCTCTCATTTCCTTGCCAACCTTTTAATGTAATGAGCCTGGAGATTTTTCTTCTTGTTTTCAGTGGGGAAGCTCTAGTACTCCTGAAAATAGGGATACCCGTGTTAATCAGTAAGTGACTGAACAATTACCAGCACATCCAGATTACTGGACTGCTGTGGAGGATTTAGACCAACTCATCACTCCATAAGCAAAAATACAGTTGCTTCAGCTGAACAATCCAATGCAGAGGGAACACTAGAATGTGCTTTCTATTTTATTAACATTTCTCAGTTCAGGTCCTCAGGAAACCTTAGACCAGTATTTATTCAAGGATGTCTCTGTCCAGGATAATATTATGCTTAGAATCAAAGGAAGCAAAAAAAAAAAAAGAAAAAAAAAAAAAAAAAAAAAAAAAAAAAAAGTTTTCTTACTCAAATAAAGTGAAGGACACTTCTTATTTCCCCAGTTTAAAGAACCTCTGGAAGAGTAACCCAAGATAGGACTTGGCAACTGCTTATTATGCTCTCTGCCAAATAATGTATAGAGATCTAGCAAATCTAGTTATTAAATGAGCTAAGCAGGAAGAGCCTGTTTGAAACTGCACAGAAATACGAGCACTCTGCTCAGCAGAGGACCAAAGATGCACGGATTATGAACTGCAGTCACTGAGGCCTTGTGTTAACTAAGATCAGAGTAAAGAGCAGGAGAGAAGCAGGAGAGGGAAAATGAGTGTTGTTGAGGCTTGTGGGCTGCTCTTGGCACTCCACCTACTCTTATTATTACTTTGCTCGGCTTTTAGCTGATAAATAAAATATGGAGTAGTGTCTAGAAACACAGACAGAAGACAGTCCATCTAGTGCTGCCTAATTGCTGGGTGCTGCAGTTTCTGCATGAGAGCTGTCTTTTTTGGAATTAAAATGGGAACCAGTGGCATTTTATGGACTGGGACTAGCCCTAATGGTTTACAGTAACAGACCATGAATATGGTGGTTGAGAGAAGTATAAAGCCTTTACTCCTAGGCAGATCCTGGGAATGGCATTTAGACTGTCAGGAGAGTCTGGTCTGTAGCTGAACTGAACTGGCACCAGTTGCTAGAGCAGATTGCATAAGTGCCCCAAAAGGGGTGGCAGAGAATAGCTTTCCAACTCCCAAGAGCAGAGGGATCCTATTCAGGGAAGTTGTCTCAGCTGCCAAGGAAGTTTTTCTTCCATGTCAGTGGTCTGAAAAATATCTCTATTTTCCCCTTTGCAATCAAAAGCAAAAGCTGGCTTTTGAAAGATTATTTTAAAAGTAGCAGAGCTTCAGGCTTCTGAGGCTTGTTCTTCCAAAATTTTAAAGGTGGCTTACAAAAGCTAGTATTCTGCAAAGAGACACTGTGCAATTTCTGCCTTGCATCTTCCTAAAGGTGACTGCTGACTCAACAGGGAGGATAATTCACTTACTATTTTAAAGCTGGGGAAGGTGCTACTTAATTCTGTAGCTGTATGGTCTCTCTTTTTCAGTACTGGGGAGGAAGTGCTGCTTCTTCCAACTGAAATCCTGCATAGGTGTGATGGAGAGAAATCTTACCAGGGGCAGTGTGGCTGTACTTCCCTAGGTAGCTTCTCTATCCTTCCAAGAGGATATTAATTTTGTGGCAGTGTACTTGGGAAAAGGGGTGAGCCCTGGCTGACTGAATTGTGCTGTGCCTTGAAGAAAACAGGGGAGAGCAGCAGCTTGCATTCTTCAGGGTTTCTGGGGCAGTAGACCAGGAGAGGTCTCCCGTATCTTTTTTCAGCCTGCTTTGGCTTTCCTTTCTTGCCTGGTGAAGGAGGGCCTCCACGTGCTTGGGGCTTTTCTCCGAGCTCAGGGGCTGCATTTGCGAATAGCTTTCGAATGTTAGCCAAAAATATTTGTCTGTGCATGTGTATGTGGAGGCGTGGGGGAGGGAGCGCTGCTCCCTTGTGCAGTCGCACAGAACAAGGCACAATCTGGCGTGCTTTTGGTTATTAATAGCTAGAATATGGAAGTAGGGCAAATATCCATCCTGATTTATCCTGACCTGAATAATCCGTATAGTCTTCAGGCCATAGACTAGCGATTCTGTCTCTAGCTGTCACATTCCTGAATTTTAGGAAGTGATATCTGTGACCATTTTGTGTCATGATGATCAATGTCACATTACAGAGAGAAGCCTGCAGGCAGGCGCTTGAGCTGTGTGAGCGCTGCTTGATTAGGGAGGCGCTGGGGTGGGGATCCTGCTTGCTGTCACTCCTGCTCCCTGTCACTCCGCGCTGTCTGAGACCATGAGACAAAAGATCCCAAGGGAGAGGCCACCCTGGCCTGGGGCTGCTCTGCTGGGGAGGGGGGAGCAAGAAAGATACTCTGAGAGGCAGGTCACAGGCGGAGGAGAGGAGTCACAGAGCCGTGAAACAGCACTGAAGGAGGCAGGAGATGCTACATTCAGGAGTGGGAGTGGGGAGTGAAAGAGGCAGAGATATGCAAAACCTGGTACCCCTATGGTTAACCATTTCTAGGCATTATCAGGGTGTTCATTTACCAGAAGATGGGCTTTTTCTCTCCTTTTTGTTTCTTAAAATCATGAATACATTGAATCCCATATTTTTATTTTCTTCTCAGCTTGCAATATGTTGTTCTCCACATCTATTCTTGAAATTACAGCAACTTTTTTGATCAAATCTGTAATTTCCCATCATGGCCTATGAACATTTCGAGCATGTGAAGAGAGACAAGCAAAAGGACATTAGTTGTGACACATCCAACAAAAAGATGCCTGGGATACAGATCAGAACTCCTCATTTGGTCAGGTTTCCCACTGGCTTCCCTATGAACTGACATGATTCTTGAGTGAAGTATGCAAGCTGGAAGAATAGGGTGCGCATTTGGATCCTGTAATTGTTCTGGGCATTATTCTGACAACAATTTTCTTTTTCTGGATGGGCACACAAAAAAGCAATAAATATTATTGCTGATTACATTTTAGAAACTACAGGCATTGTTGGAACACAGGCTTATTTATTAAGGGTAGAACGAGTATAAAGGGAAACAAGTTCTTGCCCTGAAATATTTAAAGACTGATATTAAATCAAAACATGATGTTAAGAAACAAGACTAGCATGAAACAAAGATGGTTGTGCTAACAGTGTGCTGTTGTTTAAGCCAGCTAATGAACAAATTGATAGCTTCAAATCACCTAACTTTTGCGTGTGTTATGATATGTTTCTGTTCTGCTTTAACACAGATGAGTAAATAAAAAAACTTGGTTTCTAACAAGCTAATTTCTGGGGGTGCAGTGTTATACCCAGAGCAGATTAGTCCATTTGTAAATACTGTGTTTCAATGCTAGGAGCTTAAATGCCAGTATGAGACCTCCCAGCCTTCCATGCTGCAGCGAGGCAGCCACGGTTCCATGTGCTTCCCTTCCCACAAGGCACAGCAGATGAGGATGCCCTACAGCTCCCCCGGCTCTTCCCTGCAGATTTCACACTCTTCCGCCAGCAAATATGAGCCTCCGTTCCCCTTCATTTGTGGGAAGCTCTCAGCCAGAATGGCAGGCAGGGGATGCCGCCGCCTTCCCAGCACCCAGCCTTTGTCTGGGAGCAAAGGGCACGTATGGCAGCCAGGGAAACCACAGGGCCCCCCGTCCTGAGCCAGCCAGAGAGGCTGGCATTCCCACAAGCAGGGAAGACGGAGCAGGCCGGGATTTTCCTGTTTGTTTCTGAAAGGCAAGTGCTGGCTATCCGGGTATCTGTGAGGGTGTCCCATGGGAAGCATGAACCGGTGCTGGGGCTCTGCGGCTTGCGCCCGCGTTTGTGAGCCTGGCTTGTCAGCGGCAAGCTATTCTTGCTGGATTTCCAAGTAAACATCAGACAGATCCTTACCCCTTTGAGCTGTCACAGTCTGCCAAGAAAACTGTCTGAACTTTGAAATTTCTCCTTTTATTTTCCGCCTTCCTGACCCTGCCTCTGCCGCCGACAGCAGGTCCCTCTTGTCAGGGGAATGTCCTCCAGGCACAACACAGGGAAATGGAGGAGGGGAAATTTCACCTTCAGAAATCCTGTTTGGCGAGACAAGGATGTCTGGGCCTGCGAGAGGGACGGGGCAGGCAGCCCGGAGCAGGCCGGGCCCATGGATGAGCCTCTCCCTGGCCCTGCACAAGCGCGGTTCCGCGGGGAGCGGGGGCAGGGCGGCGGCGTGAGCGTGGCAACAGCGGCTCGGGTGACAGGCGACAGCTCATTAAGCTGTCACGGCGCCATGGCAACAGCGTGCATGGCATCCGCGTCTAAGGCAAACACACAGCCTTTGATCGGGTTGGCTCTGATTACACCGGCGGAGTTCAGCTGAGCCGGGGCGAGGAGCTGGGACTTTGCCGCTCGAAGAACAAGCCCTGTCTCTCCCTCTACAGGGACGGTTTTGTCAGGTTCCGTTTTGCGGTGTCCAGTTCCTATCCAGGGCTAGTGCGGAGGGTCAGCTTCGCCATCCTCTGAAGCTGCGTGCAGGCAGCAGCCTTGGCTGCCTTCAGTCCCAGGGCTCCCTTAGTGAGGTTCTGGGAGGCCCTGCTCAGCACCTGAGTACACAGTCTGTGGGAAAGGACAGGCTTTGAAGGGCTCCTGGTGCATGATCCATACCTTCCTTGGGCTTTCATGGACGGACCCTGTGACTGAGATAATAAAACTTTTAAAATGCTGAATTATCTTATCCTTCTGCTTGTTTTCCCTTTAGGATATGACTCATAAAGCTAACAGTCTGAATTCTGGAATAGAGAGCGTTAGCTATACTCCAGAACAGAACACCTTTTTGCTTTGAAAAATGAGCAGCTCTAGAAATGGTGTTTGAAGATAGTTTTGTATTATGCTTGAGGTGCTGCATGCAAAGTATTTATTAATTACTAAATGTAGTTGTACAGTTTTGGTCCTTGGAAGTGGTGAGGACTTCTGGCCCTTAGGGATTTCTTTGGTGAACAAATGATCCAGCTCTGTTGAATCAATGGGGTTTCTTCCACTGGCTTTATACATTTTGGCTAATGTCCAATCTGACCTCCCTCAGCTTCTGTCTGTGTGTTTGAACAGTTAGATCATATTTGGCAGCTAGTAATATATTTCTGAATCTTTTATACCAAAATGGATCTCAGTGTTCAGCAGGTTATCAAAACACAAGCTTGCCGTACTGCAAAGAAAGCATTGCTGTTTGCTTTTCAAAGCCCAGTCTAGTATTTCTTCTCATATTGTGGAACAGCACTATAAACGACACAAGGGAATAGAGGCATGGTTCATATACATCCTGACAGTGAGCAGGCCTGTAAATACAGATGTTTTAGGAAAGAATCCTTGTGATGGATCCTTTTGACATAGGCTTACAAAATGTTGCTAGGAGTTGCATCTTTGATATGCCATGCAGGTCAAACCCTTAATAAGTCTCCTTATTTTTTGTTGTTGTTGTTGTTGTTTGTTTTTTGTTTTGTTTTGTTTTTTTGTAATTCATAAAACTTACAACTTCTTCCCTAAACAAACACTTTCCTCTTTTTCTGCAACCTGCTTTGTCCAGATATGTGAGGTCTCTGTGCCACAGGATTCTTCTGCTCATGGAGGAATTCTTACTGGTTCCAGCTTCGGTTCAGGTGATGTCCATCTCCGATCCTTGTCCTTTTCCTTAGAAGATGACCAAGAGTCAAAGTCAGTCTGCAATGGAAGGTCTGTAAACAGTTGTTAGAGCTGCAGTTTTCAGCTTCAGTGGTGTTTGTCAGAGTAGGAGCCAGTCAGCCTAAAGGGTGTGCTGAACTTAACACATCTCAGTTACCTGTCGTAGCCCACATGCAGTGTATACCATGCTGACAGTCATTTGTTTTCAGCATAGGTAATCACTGACATGTTCTTTTAAGTGAGATTCATAGATGCTGATTGCATTTACTGCATAAATTACTTCATTATTAAAATCAGGTCATTTGAGCCCCAAAACCATTAACATGCAAACTATTACCATAATTTCATAAGCTAATAAATCAAGCACAGGAAAAGAATTAAGCGGTTCCTAGTGATAAGTGTTTCTTCAGAGATTAAGAAACACAATTTTCTTATGCATATATTAACATTTTAAAAGTAAATTCATGCAAAAGCAATTTTTCTGCATATATAAAACTTATGTTTAATAATCTCCATAGTCAGCCTCCAGAGCTGCTTCAAAATTCATGTCTTTTTCTCAAATCACTGTACAGGAATTTGATGTTGAACTGGTCAGCCCGTTTCGGTATACCCTACCTGTAAAACTCTTTATGCCTTTATTAAACAGTCAAAGCTAAGAAATAAAACAAGCCAAGATACAATTTAAAAGAAAAATAGCTTGAGTTCCTCTTACATAATGAACTGTTCATCAAAGGTTAATTTTGTATTCTTAATATTAAGCAGTACCAATGAAATTGCAATTATCTCCATAATTGCAATTGAGAACTATGGTTGTCATCTTACAAAAATGGTGCATTAAAATTGATTTAACTCCCATTTCTTGCACAATATAATATAATACTGGCCAGAATAATGCAAAGATAGACTCTTCTACTGACATTACTGACTAGTTTTAGAATAATACAGTAACACAACTGTTGCAGGAAAACAAAGAAAATTCCAATGTAAATGAAACTGTAATAAGCAACAGATGACAATGCGTAAGTATTTTACTATATTGCAAGATGTCCATGATTTATTTATGTTTAGCTGGCTTTGTTTTCCAGGCCCTAACCTACTGTTTAGGTTTGTTTAGTTTATTTCTTTTTCGGTATGAGGCACCGAATGTACTTGCTCCAGGGAATAAGAGAATGTGTTTTCAGAATGGTGCTCACCATACTGGTTATCTCGGGTCTCTTGGTTGTTGCAGCAATACCACAGCCTCCCACTTTTCTAGCCCACGTGTGAAAAGACACTCAGAGAGCTTTTAGCAATGGCTTGTGCTTGTTGCTGTTTAATGACTCTCTTGACTGAGACAACACCACACTGAGAACTGCCTCTCTGGGCAGGGTTGGCTCGTCCTGTCCCTCTCCCTGCACCAGTTCACCCAGGGGCCAATTGAGGACCACGGCTGGCAGTAGGGAGGAAGTGACAACAAGTAACATGTGGACAAGGACACCCCTTGTCATGGGAGCTGGTTGCTGCCTCAGATTTGCTGCCATTTGGAGCCACAGCCACAGCCCTGGGAGAGTGGGAGCATTGGCCTGAGCTCACCTACAAGCAGCAGAGGAAGTGGGACAGTCAGCATTCAGCCTGTGCAGGACAGGAGGCAAAACAGGGGGCATGTTAGGGCCACTCTTGTTACAGAGGTGTAGCTCATGTGGTACATGAATTAGACCTGTGGCTCAGAAGGCCAAGTATTAATTACCTAAATAAGGAAACAACACTGTTGATGTGAAGCTTTTCCATGTCTGTTGTCCTCACTGTTCTGGTTCTGTGTCCCTTCCTCGCCCTTTTGCCCATCAGGAAGTACATGGATGCTGTAAATCTCTCAAATTATTAGCATTCTCCTTACCTTCCCCCTGCTGCAGGATTCACTGCCTCATTCCTCAGTTATGGTCTCTCTTACATTCTTCATTTCAAACCAGATATTGAACTACTGCTGCTCCTGGCAGTTCTTCAGTTTGTTTGGAGGCTGTGTGTGCTATTGTATATGCGTAAATCATTTCTATCTGTTCAGGATTCTGCTGGGCTGTGTTTCAGATATGTCTTCAGAGGAGTTTATCAAAACTCCATTCCAGGTCATAAACTCATTTTTTAGAGTTTGTGTAATTAATTGCACAGCAGAGATAATGTATCTAGCACAGGGCAGGTGACAACACCCATGTGAAATGAGAAATTTCTAATCAAAATGTGAGTAATCCCAGTAAAATGGTTATGGAGTATTTGGCAGTGTTGCTTTCCATATTGCTGAAGCTGAATATTAAAAAGGAGATTTGATATCTCGTCTGGACAAATTGGCATGATTTGGGCATTTTTACAACTCAACAGTCCCCCTTGAAGATAAATGGAGGTGACTAAAAATGCAAAACGTGGCTTGATGCTTTGTTCATATATAGCAGAATCCTATTGAAGTCAAAGACAGATTACTCACCTGAATAAAATTTCTGGGTCAGGTTCCACATTTGCATGAATGAATATGTGTAAACCCAAGAATTTGAATTTCCAGTATTCTGTAAAAATCATACTCAGGTCACACTGCTATCTTCCCTTTTAAAATGCTAATGAGACTTCTTAATGTGGAACACCCAACGTGAAGTACTTCACTTAGCCAGACAGTGTCCTAATTTTCAGCAGTGTGTGAAGGAGAAGATTCCTCCAGGCAGCGTTTAGAGCACCTACCCAAACTTCTGCTCTCACTGCCTCTCAGAGGACTGTGTTCCTCCTCACATGCTGGAGGGGAAACCTCAGAAGACGTTTAGCTGGCAAAAAAAGAGTCATTTCTGCCCAGGTTTATTGAATGTTTTCACAAGAGACCAACAGAGAAAATAGTTTGAACAACAGCACTTACATTTCACTGTTTGTTAAGCTTTTTCCACTGTTGTTACGTCCATCCTTTCACCCTATTTATCTTCTTCTCTGTTAACTTTTCCCCCCTGACAACAAGGTAATTTCAGCTTGAATGTAATTTCTAGCATAAACTGATTTCTGGTGCACCTGTTTATCAAGGCTTACTAAGCATGGAAAAGGATATTTTAAAAATCAGTCTTCGAATGACAGCTTATTCATTACCTTAAAAACTTATTCATTCACTAATTTGACCATTTCTGAACTACTACTAGCACATCATGTGAACTTTCTGGCTCATGAAGGAAGAAAATGGAGGCAAGCGGGCTATGTTTTCTGTGTCTGGCAATCACAGTGCACGTTGGTGGCAGGAGGCTGAACAAATGTTCAAATCCACCTCTAATGGATTCCTTTAATACAAAAAACTGCTTTACATGTAATTATGTGAGGGCTGCACTGTACACACAGAGGTCAGAGCCAGGAAGGTCAGGAAGACTAGGGCTGAGGCAGTTGGTTGCACTGGACTGTTTTATTCCTGTGTGTCTGAAGTGGCTCCTGTGCTACCGTGCATGTGTGTAACCCATCCCAGGAAACTTGACATTTCTCAAGCACCACTATCAAAAAGGAAGCAGACTGTCATCCTACTCCTTACTCCCTGTCATGCCTGCAAGTGTATGGCAGGGAATATTCTCCAGTGTTTGGAGAAGATGCTATGCAGTCAACATTCCTGCTCTGGAGTATGAGGGCTTCCCTTCCGAAATACTTAATGAAATCTTGAGAAGTTTTTCTTCCAGGGAAATGATATTGTCACAAAGACTTTTCACAGATCAAGAATGGCTGCTGTTTGGGGGCTTTTGTTTTGGTGGGGCCTTTTTTGTTTGCGTTGGTGGGTTTTTTGAGATCTCTGCCTACAACATAGAATGAATGCTGCTTTATTTTCTTCCAGCACAGAAAATTCTGGTGGGTAGGGATGCTGTGTAAGAAGCAGTGCTATAGTGCTCCTGTAAAATGTTCAAAAGTAGGCTCATTCTTCACAACTAAAAATGCAATTTGACTATTTTTAAAATTGTCATTCTCCCAGTTATCCACCACTTACACAAGTAAGTAACTTTGGATGGTTGAGGTGGAAATAGGACCATCCACGAGAGGTTCCTACATGGGAGGAGGCACAAAGTCCATCGGGACTTCAGTGAGTCTCTCTAGCCATTTCAATAAGTTGCTTTCTTACCAAATGTTTATTAAACTAGTTACCTTGCTCAAGCATCACTCCATTTGTGAACTGGCAAATATTTCTTTAAGAACAAAACAGATGTGTAATACTTACCACTTAAAGAAATAGATCCGCTAACACCAAGATACAGGAAAGTGTTTGCTGAGCACCAAAGCTTTTGTGTCAGAAAAGAGTTCAAGAGAACTAGGATATACAGAGTACTCCTGCTTTCTTGCAGGGACTGTGGAGTTGGTGTAAGTGCATGCTGAAGGTCTCTGATATGATATAAATGATCTTGGATGACCAAAATCTGATTCTCATGCTTTATGTTGGTTCCATTTCCATTTTTAGGAGTATATGAACTGCATGAACCATTCAAGAACAAGAACCAGTTCACTCAAATTCAAACTTGCCAGTTTCTTAGTTACACATCAGCAGTCATGCAGTTGCTCCATTTTTATACATAACTTTAAGCTGGTCAATAAACTTTGTATTTTTATTAGTGTATTTGATTTTTTTTTTTTTTGTGGGAGGAGGTCTTAAATCTCAAGACACTTGAAAAATTAGTAGACTAAGGACACAGTGGGTTTTGTAAGGTTAATTTTATTTAAATAGAATTCAGATGCTTACTTTACACGTTAAGAATTTCTGTAGAATTTTATGCAAAACAATGGGCTTGAATATTCTTAAGATATTGTAATAATCTGCTTGTGCTCACAGTTTTCTGTGAGCCATTCTCTAGAAGTGGTGAAAAACCTTTTTTGAATTTATTGTGGATGACCTGTGGTTCCAGGTTCTTTCTTGAGAAAAATTGTAAGTTCTTAATCAAATTGAAAGATTTTAAGGTAAACTGCAAAGGACAAATAAAACTGCTCCACCAAGGCCAGAAAGTGAGCCCACAGGAATTATCTAAATGGTTGTAATATATCTCCCATGAAAACTACAGGTGTGGATTATTCTTCATTTTTATGTGATGCATGTTATCTCACATTTGCTTACCAATCCATCATGGACACTGTAGAGGACAGTAATGCATAATAGTATATGTTTAGAATATTCTAGAAGTATGATTTGCTTTCAAAAATGAGCCTCCAAAACTTACATGAAAATCTATCCGTGGCTGTATTTTCAAATAAACAGATCCTTTGCTCTAACACTTTACCAGTGTTTATAAATTGACTGATGCTTGCAATTAGCTCATTTGGTAACACTTTGTCCCCTTGTTTCAGCTGGCTCTCTGAGCATTTTTAAACCAGGACACTTCCTGCTCGCTTTCCCAATACCCTTGGAAAATTCCAGGAGTGTCATTCAGAGTGCAAAGACAGTCAGCTCTTGACACTGTGGCTTGGCTGGGTGCTGACTGACCCTGGTCACTGAAGTGTTTCAGTGTGCTAAGGCATCAGGAATCTGACCCAGCAAAGAGAGACCTTGTGGTTTTTTTGGTGGGCAACCATGCAGAAATATCTCTCAGTGGGGTGAGTGTCAAAAGTGGTGCAAGGATAAAGGGAGGTCAGCTGCACCAGCAGGAGGAGGGAGCTGGCTTTTCACCTGAAGGGGAAACATGGAACTGCAACCTGTACAAGTAGCTCCTGTGTGGTTTTCCACACCCAGATGAAATATGTACTGCTGGTGATATGAACTTCATGCTGCCTGTTGAGAAACCTCTTTATCAGTGTGGGGTATCAGCTTTAAAAGATTTGAGGCCTAAATGAAGATATAAGATGTCTGTGCATTATCATAACAGAAAAAGTCTTATCTTGCACTACAGGTAAATATTATTGCCACAGAGGACTGCATTTTAGGAAATCTGAAGAGAGGATAAAGTGACAAGCTGATTACAACTGACATGTGTATGTAGTTTTATACTTTTGATTACACAGATTTTGCTGAAGTGAGCCAACATCAGCTAAGTTTGTTTGCTGGTATGACATGTCTTTTCTTTCTCTTCAAGTCTCGTGTAAGGAGAACTGCAGCACTAAACATGCAACCCTTATGTCCAGGCAATGCTAAATAAAGTCAGCCAAGAAAGTTAAGGTAAATCAAGTGAATTTGAGGTATGAATTCAACTTCCATAAACAAAAATGCACTAAAAGGCTTCTGTGTGGTTTAGTTCCTTCGGGTGTAATGCAGCTGTAGGCTTGCTCAAGGACCAAGCTCACTTCTTGTGATTGTTTGCCCTTAGAATTAATTAACTTTAGAAAAACCCCAGGAGTGAGATAAAAAAAGTTGAAATGGATGTCTATTCTAATTGAACACTGAAAGGAAGAGAAGAATGTCTTAC
This sequence comes from Pycnonotus jocosus, assembly GCA_013400435.1. Taxonomy (NCBI): domain Eukaryota; kingdom Metazoa; phylum Chordata; class Aves; order Passeriformes; family Pycnonotidae; genus Pycnonotus; species Pycnonotus jocosus. The sequence goes on from VWYP01013094.1 coordinate 150,546, forward strand.
CAAATTACTTACCTAGGTATAGTTTGGAAGAATACAATGTTGCTTAAATAAAGTCTCCTTCTCCAATTCATAAAACTCTTAACAATGGCACTTGCCTAAAAGATGTCTTGGAAGCTGTATTCAGTGTGAAAACCATGGATAAATCAGGGCAGATATTCCTGAAATTATTCCAAAGTAAACATATATATTTATCTATTTTATTAATGTTTTACTAACATTTATTAATATGTTATCCTTGAGAAGAGATGGCTTAGGTGGGATCTTATCCATGTATATAAATACAGGATGGTGCAAAGAAGACAGAACTATTCCCTTCTCACTGCTGTTCAGGGAAGGGTAGGAGGCAGTGGGCACAAATCAAAACAAAGAGAATTTGTTCAAATGTTCTGTTCTATTGAACAGAAGAAGAAAATTTTGTCTTGTGAGGGTAATCAAACACTAAATCAGAGAGAAGCGAAGTCTGTGTCTTTGGACATAGTTCAAAATGCAGCTCTATATGACCCTGAGCAACCTACTACCTTTTGGACCCTGCTTTGAGAGGGGTTAGACCTGAAGATCTCCAGAGGTCCCTTTACACCCTAGCCTTCTGTATTTCTGTGTAGACAAGATGCTGTTAGCAATCTTCTAGTGAAGAAATATGAGCAAAATTTCAATCTCTAGAATTTCCTCTGACATCTTACTTACAGAATTCAACGTCTTAAGATGAGGTTTTAATTATTGAATCATTCTTTCTGTAATGCAGGGGAAAAGATGGTTCAAATGTAAGTGGTCCTTTTGAGTATTAAAATGAGAAATTAAAATGTTATGGCAGGTTTTAAATTTTTTTTATAGAATTCATGTTCAGTTGTCAATGTTTTGGACATTGATTTTATCTCTGCTCGACAAGAAATTTTTTCTTCAGATCTTCACTAATTTTTCATTTTGGATGATTTATGACATGCTGCTTTTGAGAATATGCATGCTCATCTTCTTTTTCTCCCCTCTTGCTAGTTCCAGGATAGTGTACTATGATAGAAATGGAGTGGAACCATTTATGACTCAGGAAATTTCAGTAGTCTTAGCATTTTGCCCAGAGTGGCTTGTTTGACATCTCTGTTCCAATGCTCTGACTTTGCTCTCTTGCTAAGCAATCCAGCTGTTCAAACACCAGTTAAAGAGAAGCTGTATCCACTCAATAGAAGCATGCAAAGGTCCATAACACTAGAAAGAAGTGGAACTTCCCCTAATTTAGTCTACTGTCTATATTTATCACTGTTCATTTGCTATGTGCCTTCCCTCCCACCCAGCTGCCACTTCACAGATGGCATTCCCAGCAAAAGAAACAGTTCAGATTCAGTACACTGTCATCTGGAAATGTCAGCAGATGACAGGGAGAGGGGAGGAAGAGGAGGGCTAGCTCCACATTTTTTCAGGACAAAACTTGATGTCAAATTCTACTCAGTCACCACAGAGTTCTGGGGATTACAAGGGTGGCGGGGGAGGGAGCGTACAAAGGGAGCAAGAAAGAGTTTGATACGGTGTATATAATGATCTTTGTTATGTTCTGAGGCTTGCTGGATACAAATTTCCATACTATGCAGTTATTTACTTCTAACTCTATAACAGCTTTAATTTATTAAAGGGCTAAAAAAGAAAGGGGAAAAAAAAAAAGGTTTTGTTTGCCCTGGAAACCAAGTGAAAACAATGAGGAGGAAGAAGGCATCCTTGCAAAGTTGACACTATTAAGCCCAGGCACAAAGTGGAACGTTTGCAGTGCCTATGAACAGATGTCTAATGACAAGCAAATAAAACAATAATTCTTAAGCAATGATTTATTTCTGGTTTAGTTTTTTAGTGCCTTTTATTCAGCCCTTTCATGTTAGTCATTTCTATATGCTTCTGGTGTTGTGTGCTGGCCCAAGTGTTACTGACAAAAACATGGTGGGCCTGGAACTTGATACAAGGAAAGAGACAGGACAAGTTTTTAGATTTAAGGATAATGTAGCCACAGGTGTCCAATGTTTGTCTTCAGAAATTTCAGATGTCACTAACTGTGCCAAATTTTCATTCTGAAGGCTGAAGTCTCAAAAACTTGTGTGCCTCAGAGTAAAAAGTTTCAGATACTATTATTTTGTTGAACAAGGCTAAGGGAAAAGGTTACTGGGTTTGGCATCTTAAAAACATTCTTGCAGCTGTTTCTCTGGGGAGCTGTGGTACCTTCCTGTGTTGCAACAAGGGCTCAATATTCAGTACATTTTAACAGCAGGAGGGGTTTTGGCTGCCTTGTGAAAATTCATTCAAAATAGCACTAAGAATACAGGCTTCTGAGAAATACCCCCTCACAAACACACAGAAGATGCTGCCCAGCTGCAGTGGGGTTGCTGAGGCACCCAGCCTGAGAGCAGAGGCAGATGTCCTTTTCAGTGACTCAAACTAGAGCACTCTAAGCAGGTATTGGCCCATCTGCTCCCATATCTCAGATGTCGTGGCTGATTATCTGAACACTCAAGCTCTGTTATAGTCAAAATTCAGGGAAGCGGTGCCATTCACTGACAATGACATCTTAACAGCCCCCAGCTGCTCATTCCCAGCCTATGCCCTCCTTTAGCTTTTGTAAAATTGCTTATGGGGCCAAGAACCTGGATCCTGCCCTGCCACACTCCCAAAAAAGATCTGGTTATTTTTAGCCTGAACTGACTCTTACACCTGGTTCAGTGCAGGGATGACTGTGGTTAGATTTGCTAGAGGACAGCTGTTTGTGCCCTTCCGTCAGGGAGCTGGTCTTGCCCCGCATTTTCCTCTTGCTTTTTAAGTCTAGATGTCATAAGGAGACCCAACTGTGTGTGTACACGTTCTGCAGTCAGGAGAGCAAGGGGAGCAGCTGAGGGCTGGCATCCTGCCCTGCCCAAGGCAGGCAGCTGCAGCTGATAATCCCCCGGACTGCCACTGCAGAGCTTGATAAAGCTGCTCTGGCAGAGCACATCAGGCCCTTTGCTTGCTTTCCTACCACCCTAAAAGGTAACCAGGTCTTAATAAGGCCTAAGTGTAAGGTCAAACCTCTGCTGGTACCGTGAGCGCTTCATCGTGCCCAAAAAATGTAGCAACATTTCTATTTTGCACCACCAGCACAATTCTTCATTGAGCAGGAGGAAAATCTTCTCAAAATGGTTGTGTAAAATCCCCAGAACTGGAACTGGAAAACACGGGACTATGGGACTAGGTAATCAATCAGCTTTCTAATCATGATCCAATCATCTCTCATTGTCACTCAGACAAGTCACTTAGGAACACTGTATTTCTGTATTTGTAACCAGTAGCCGAACTTGAATTCGATGGAATTTTTGAAAGCAGTGAAAGGTACTTCACAGTCTTTGTGCACTGTGGGGAGCTTCTATGTGGAAACAAGTTTGTAGCGCTGGTGCTGGTGCTGCCTTCCACATGTAGTCCATGGATTCAGGAGGTCTGTGAGCTTTTTACAAGAGATCTGTGCAAATTTACTAGTGAAGGGTCAGGGAGCTTTGATTTCCTACCTAGAACTGTGCCCTTTCACCAGGAAGAAAAAGAAAATGAGGAGTCTGCTGACAGCTGTGACTGAAAGACACTGATTTGTTGAAGTATTCATTTGTAGTATAAATGGCTGTGAGCTAATTTCCCAGGCTGGCTAGCATGTGTGTCCATAATGGGTTTACTCATCTCCTGGGTTCTCAAGGTGGTTTCTCTGTGACCTGAATTCTTGGGATGCAAATAAAATTCTCAGTGAATTTAGGCAGTGCAAGGTACAAACCTTGTGAGCAGGAGAGCAATCTACGGATTAGGTGAATATATGGTGTTTAGATAGGCATATAAAGTTAAAAAAAAAAAAAAAGAAAAGATGATTTGAAAAACAAACAAATAAATATCCCAGGAAACCAAGCTCCAATTCTTTCTCCTGTCTAATTAAATTTTACAACCTCCCTTTTTAAACAGCATATGGGACACAGATTTCCCAGTCAGCTGGGGATCAGTTAGATACGTGTCTGCGTGTTATTCAAGTTCCAGCTGATTAAGCCTTCGTGTATACCAGAAGTTTCCTGTGATATTTGTACAGACTATCATGGACAGCAAAGCTAGCTTGGAGCTTTTTGACAAAATGAGTTTCATCCACAAATGCCTCTATTTCTCTTAGCCAAAACTTTGTCAGAAATAGGTCAAATCAGATTTCAAGGCCATGAAAAAGAAGTTTTTATAAAATAAGATCTTGACACATCAAATTAAGATTTTGTTTCTCTGTAAAATGGATTTTAGTTATAAAACATAAGTACAGTTGAAATATTTTGAATATCACCTAAATGAAATATTTCTATTGACATTTTTGACATTATTGTTACTCTTAGTTAATAATATTTGTCAAGTTTTTGATTATTTTGTCACAGTTTAAGAAAGACAGCTTTCCATAAGCTTGGGAAGAGTCCAAATCCAGTCCTAGTTCAGCCCTCTACTATTGTATGGTAGAGATCAGAAAGCAAAATTCAGAGGAAGAGAATGAAGGAGAACACATAAGTATTCTCCGAAAAAAAAAGGAATTATGTATTCTTGTTCTACTTGCCCCTCACATCTGCTTCCTAGCCTTTAATCATTCATTAGCATCTTTAGTTCTGGTACAATTCTTATCAGGTATCTATTCCTACAAGTGAATAGTAATGAATAGTATTCATAGTAATGAATAATGGGGGATACATTATTTTAGCAACTGTTCCTGATTCTGTTTAATGACTGTATACAAAATGGCTTTTCTTCCTTCTAATGTGGCTACTTAATTTAGAGGTACTATAGATAACTGCTTACAGAAGTCATTCCTTAAAACAAAAGGAAACTTTGGCATGTTTACGTATCTCATACAATAATGAAATACCTTTTGTATTTTGCTCAAGGTTATATAGAAAGAAACTTATTATGTTAACTATGGGTCATTAGGGAGTTGCATTAAAACAGAAAAATTCTCTGTCCGTCTATGTGCTGAAAAAAAATTACTGGTTAACTTCAAGTTATGGTGTTTACTAAATGACGGAAGATCTGCTTCAGTGGTTGAAAATGCAAAAGAAAAATTTTTGCATTTTTGTTCAAAACAAAGTGTTTCCTATAAATTATTTATTATTTAAATTACTTGATGCAGTTATTTGACCTTAAAATTGGACTGAAGGAAAGTTTAGGTGAGACAACTAGGGGTGAGCTATGTAAGTCTCAGAGATTCCACTATGAAGTATTGTAGAAGAAACATGTACCATCAGGGATATTTTCTTGGAAAAAGGGGAACAGATTGTTTCAGCTGAGTCTTCTACTGAAAACAATCCATGAAAATGAAAGCTGAAGGTCTCACAGCTTCCTGGCCTCACTTCATAACTATTATGTAAATCCTAGAAAACCCCGTGTGGGCAAAGGGCTACAGGAAAGGAGGACTGCAAACTCTGTACCATTGCTTCTGTTTTCTCTTTCCTTTTTGGTAGAGATTGGTGAATGGGAAGCTCAGTAAATGGTCAATTGACAGTCTTGTGTTCAATGAGCTCACTCATAACTGTGCTTTGTGAGGCTGGATTTCCAGTTTTGCTGTGTCATCCAACATAGAGTGTTCTGGGCCGGTTCTCAGCTGCTGTGACTTGTTACAGATCTGCAGGAGTGGGTGAATCCTGAGTAGCTCAGACTACTTTGAAGATTTCTTTTACAGAAAAAATATGAAAGAACATTTTACATTTAATCATTTTCCAGCTCAGGCTGAAAAAGATCCATCTAGCCTAGTATTCTGGCTCTAAAAGTGATGAAAAGTGGTCAAAAACAGAGGGTGATTACTAAAGATCATTATAACAATCATGTAGTAATAGCTACCCGCCTTATATTTGGAACTTCTGGCAATCTGGCTTCCAAAGTCAGAGGTAGAGTCTTTCTATTTAACAAGTATCAATGCATCTATTGAGTTTGAGTTTGTCTGGGACATCTTTAACTCATGCCAAAATCTGTAAGCCACAGCCTTTTGTGGCAAGGAGGTTCAAAGTTACCACCATGCTGTATGAAGAGATGCTTTTGGTTTCCTTTGCTTTCAAACAGACAATGATTTGATGAATCTTTGTTCACTGCCTCCCAGGCAACAAAAAACTTCCATTCCCTATTAGACCTGTCTTTGTTACTCATGATTTTAGAGAGTTCACTTCTTTGTCTTCTCTTTGCCATGCACACTAATCCTAGTTTTTGTTATCCTTTGAAATTGTTACAACTTAGTTTTCAATTTCTTCTATTTTCTCTTTCTTAGAAACAAACTGATATATAATTTTCAGTGATCTCTCCAATGTATGCTGTATAAAGGGCTTACAACAAGGGAGCCTCCTTGAGTTTATAGCAAACAGGGGATGCAAAGAATTCTTGCAGCTCACTGACACAACCTTCTCTCTCCTGTGTGCTCCTTTATATTTTAGCAATCTACTACAGCATTCTTTGACAGGTGTCTTGCTTGCTACAGGAAAGTATTAACTACAAGTTTTTGACGCCTGACAATGTCTTTTTTGGCATATGGTCACTTTAGGGTTTAAGTTTTACTTTCATCCTAAACTTTGTGAGAGATGTGATCTGTGGTAATAAACTACCTGTGTAACCACAGCTGCTTTTTCTGAAGTGCTTGCTCTGAGACCTCAAGCTGCTGGGAGGTATCTTCCTCTTGGGCTTGTCACTTTTGATACATCTTTTACAAGCTTCCACTTTCTTTATCTTAACCTCAAGTGCTATCATGGTAGATTTTTGGGAGGGGGGTTGTTGCTCATGCATGCATAATAAGTCTAATTTCTTTACAGTTATTTTTAACATAGTTCTTTGACACAGAAGGATTCAAATGACAGGTCAGATGGCTTTCATAGACTGCCTCCTGTACTATGGCTGTGGATTCTTCTTTCCCCAATTACTTTCCCTTTCAATTAAGATTATGTGACTGCCTGCCTTTTTCAAGTTGTTCTGAGCAAAGTTTAAGGATGGAAGACGTTTCTTTTTCTCTCAATGCACTACCCTTTATTTATTGGCTTAGTTGCATCATTGGCAAACCTGTAAGGCAAGAGGAAGGTGTTGAAGTTGTCCCACACAAGGAGCAGCTGGCGAGTGCCAGTAACTCAACCTGTGGGGCCGAGCCTGGCGTGTTTCCTGGCCATGTCCCAGCAGCTGTCCTGGTGTTGTGCTGCTGGGACATGGCCTGGGGGGCTCAGCCACCCACTGCAGGGTTTGGAGCAAGAGGGCAGGAACACTGTCCTCACTCCCATAGAGGCCAGGGTTTACAGTTTCCCTCCGACCAAGGTCTCTGGGCCAAGTTCCACCCAAACACCTTTGTGGAAGTGCATTAATAATAACAGAGAGACATATGGGCAGCGGGCAGGCTGGTGCATGAGGCATGCTAGCTGCAAAAACCCAAATTCAGGGAAGTAATCTGAGAGAGTGCTACCAAAAAGTATTCGTCACTTTAAAGTATGTTTCCCCAGTGCTTTTGCATTTGATTGATGGATTTACCTTACCTGAAATGTACCCTGAAAGGCTCTGGCAGTTCAGCAAGCGAGAGAACTTCAAATAAGTACTTGTAGTTGTATCTGTAGTGATGAAAGCTAACCTGAAGGAGAGGAAAAAATATTGAATGATTTTATGCTTCTGGAGGAAATTAAAACTTGAAAAAAACCCATATATATATATATATATGTATATGTTTTTTTTTAATCACATACTGGAGATGCCAGGGGAAATGTGCTTAAATGAAAACTTGCATCCCAGGTATAATTGCACTATTATCAGCATGGTTGTTGGGCTGGGTCCTGCTAACAAAATGCATCATCTATTTTGCTACTAACTTCTACATCAAGATGTTACAAAAGTAGTAGGTAAGCAGGACACAGGAACTATCCTCATTTTCTTTGGAATGTACCCTACACTGCCAAATACAAGTAGAAGGCTATAAAGGAGCCAGTAAGGTTTAGGGAGGGCTCAGTTCTGTTTCAGATTGTGCAAGATTGCACTGTCACAAGCACCACTATCTGGAGAGCATTTAAGACAGTAGTATAATTACAGTAATACACAAATAAATGAAATTTTTGTTTTAAGATACTCTCTTGTCTTCCTTCATGGTTCATTTTAGTGAAAGAGGCTTTATGTTTAATCAGGAAAAGACTTGAGACCTACTTTTATCCCAATCAATTTGCTTGTGCTCATTGAGGACTTTAAGAAATCTTTGAAATCTTCAAAGGATCCAGGCAAATTTTTGCAGGATAATAATTTTTTTCTCCCCTTCTAAATCTTTAGTGCTGAGCTGTCCTGAAACATGTGCAGAAATAATCCTCTGCCAAGGTGTGGGATCCAATATGCCTGTAACCACCGAGGCTTCAGGTTACCTGTAAACTGAGAAAGACATTCCTAAATGTTCTTGAACATGATGAGAACACCCTTTATGTTCCAGTAGAAATTAAAACTTACAGTCAAAGATGGATCTGGAGAAAGAGCATTCCCTATGCACATGTTGATTCAGATAGTCTCAATATGGAAAGTATATCTGTCTAGGTCTAGAGCTTTAGGTGACCACTTTGTGTCTCTTAGAAATGCCAGTGTTTCTGTCTGGCTGTCCCTCCTCATTTGCTAGGACTGGATCTTAGCTACCAAGCTGATCCTTGTCCAGTCTGCTTCAAATGATGAGGACCAAAGGCATGTGAGTGAGAGCCCAGACTTCTGAGGTGTTTTGCGCCTTTAGCTCCTGGTGACATCGGACTAAAATGCACCTTTAAATCTCTTTCAGTGTCTTCTTTAGGCCTTTGAAAGCAGTTCTTGAGGAGCACAGTGCAGAGAGCCTGCAAGAGTCCATAGGTAATGGGTGATTGGAGCTGTATGTGGTAGTCTGAAGCAGCTTTATTGCAACATTGCGGTGGTACCATCCAAACTGAGGTCTTTTTATGAAGTGCAGCATTGTCTGCCAGACCAATGTTAACATGCGCGATTTAAATGATGGCACAAGCAGAACTTCAGCTCGAAATGGAGATATTAAAGATACCAAAATATTATCTTTCCTCTTGCCAATGAGAACAGCTGGCAGGATGGGTTTACTGAACAGACTTTGGCCAGCAGACAAAGGTTATCATTTTCACAGACTTTCCTTCTGAAGTACAGGATTAACAAAACATGCTATTTTTTTATTTCAAAATTGGAGGGTTTGTGTCTTTCATCTGGTCAAATTTAGCTTAAAAGTGGAAATAATATCAAAGTTACATGCACCATAGGGAGACTGTTAATGTGGTAACAAAGGGCATTTGGCCAGTTAAAATAATAAAAGACTATACAGCTTTCCCAGTGATGGCTGGAGCCCAATTAGCTCTACTTTCCAAGTAGAGCCACAATATTCTTTTCCAAATTATGCGGTTTGGCACGATTCAGAGTGAGTAAACTTACTTTCCTACAAGGGAAAAATATAATTAAGAGAAAAAACAAGGTCATGCCGTGTTATGCTTCAAGTAAGCAATAATACACCATGGGGTGTACGTTAGTCAATATTCATACACCCTGGACAGGCTGAGACAGAGACAGAGCAGTGGCTCAGCATAAAAAAAGATACATATATTATCTTAATAAACCTATGTGCAAAAGTAAAATGCAAATGGATGTTTTATTTCCTTACTAGATTATTTTAAGGGAATATATGTTCAGTGTTCATGTGTATAATACTCATAAATGTTACTTAAAAAATACCTTTTCTGTTAACATTTTATACTTTTTAGTAATAAGTTAACTTGCTCTTTTCATTTTGTTAGGGTATCTGTTTTGTTGGGGTTTTTTTTCTGCTATTAAACCAACATGGTTTGAAAGTCTCGTTTTTCTTTCTATCATTAACTGATTAAATTTGTTAAAAGGACTTTCAACCTGGATGGTCACACTGGAAGCCTCTAAGAGTCTATTCTTACTTTACAGTAATCCACCTTCTGGGATTCTGCAAGTGACACAAAGCCTGCAAAGACTCACCAAAATTGAGGATAAAGTCACAGGATTAGGAAAAAAAAAAAAAAGAAAGAACAGCTTCAAATTTGGAAGTGAACTTGCAGGGGCTTTGTGAGGGTAATTTTTGGTGGGTTTTGGGGGGTTGATAGTGTTTTTTCAATGAACAAACTATTTAGCTGAAGCTCAGACAGAGAGGGTAACACGCAAAAAGAAATCTTGGTGACCAGTGTATGTAATACTGTGGTAACAAAAGGGGAACAGCCCCGTGAGACATCTCCCCAATTTCTGCTACTGCCACTCCTCATGGGAAAGGCCTGTGCTATGCCAGGAGGAAGATGAAAAAAGAAGAAAAAGTAAAACTTCAAAAACCATGGAACCACTCCCATCACCCGAAGCTTAGACCACACACCTGAAAGGGAGTAACCCACATCCAGCTGGGGTGCACAGTGTGAGCAGCCTTATCTCCCTTTCTACTCCACCATTTTGCACATCTCATCTATGAAGTGCTTGTAAGGGAGGAATTGATTATTTATTTCCCGTTTCTTTAATAATTACGGTAACCTGTAGTTATTAAAGATACAGGAAATAAATAATCAATTTATTTAAAGAAAATGGAAATAATCTGTGGTAATATAAACCTTCATAAGTTTCAGCATCTCACCATTGCTGCTATTTGGCTCCCAGTTGGTACAGTTTCTTTCACTTCTCAGCTCCGCTGGGCAATACCTGCTCTGCTAGGGTCCCAAAGAGCCTCCTAAACCAGCCCTGCCTATTGCAGTTCTGTGTGTGAAGAAGTGGGAAATGTGTGGGCAGTAAAATTAGGAGCACATTTGTGACTCAAATGTATGATTTCAGTAGTCACACAGGCTGTGCACAATACACATCCTGCCTTCTCTGACAGCACAAGTCAACAACCACTTGCATACAACATTCCAGTCATCTACACAAAATATGCCCTCACACACCTGATTTTAAGGTGTCACTTGAAAGACAGAAAAATCCCCATCAGCTATAGAGTTTCCCTCAGCATTAAACTACTCTGAAGCAGGACCAGAGTGCCAAAGCCCCCATACTGTAGACCTATATCTTTGCAGACTATATCATTTTAAGCCACTCCCATCCCAGACTGAAGGGGAAGCTGGAGTCACTGCTGGAGCAGGCACAGGGCTCTGTCCCATCAGCTGCCATGTCTTTGCATTAGCCTGCATGGCTCAGCAGCATCCATGGCTCCTGATTCCCAGAATGGATTTTTGTTCCCCTTTTTATCTTGAATTAACAGGGCACTCCTTACAATGTGAAATTGAAACTTATCATGTCCTTCTGGTTTACAGCAGATTTATTTACCAAAGTTACCTTACCATCTCCATACTAAGTAATCTTTCAGGAAGCAAGGGATCTATTTTGCCCTGAATCAGAGCTCCAAGAAATCTAATGGCAAGGAAATTAACACAAGCAATAAAGAGAAAACAACTGAGAAAAAAAAAAAATCTCTGTTTTACACAGGAAATATTTCATGGATGCTTCTCCATACAGGTGCCAAACAGTAGTAAATTACTGGTGAGGCCAGCTTCTCAGAGAAGCATAAATTTTTTCAGCTTGGAAAATTGCTATTGATTTTCATTTCAAAATGGCACCAGAAGGTACTGCACAACAGGAGAAACTTATTTGGTATTGAGTGAGTATTTCACATGTAAATAACTGCTGAAGGGTGATTTTCTGCTCTTCCCCCCCCATCCTCAACCTACCTTAAATCACTTAAAAATATTTTTCTATATGGAATCTGTATTAATAACAAAATTATACTGTGCAAAAGAACGTCTTGTCAAACAAGTATGCCATGTTTACCTGCAAAACCCACTATATTTGGATGCAGAAATTGTGTTTTATTTTTCTTGTATGTTCTTGCAATGCTTTCATCACCCCTATGGTCCTGTGTATTCTCCAGCAGTATATGAAGCAATGTGACTGGTATCTATCATGTGTAGTTTAATTCTTTCTTAATTAGCCCAAACCCTCTATGAGATTAAAATCAGTAGGGTAGTGTTACCCTCTACCGCGTGTTTACTTTTTGTGATGTTTCACTTTGTCAGGCACTTTGCAAATCCCTTTCCTTTATCGACACAAAAAGGGTATCATTGTCTAAAGAGGAAAGATTAATAACAAACCTTCATCCCAATTTGACAAATACTTTTACTAATTACAACTAGCAAAAAAGAAAGGGGTGTGTTAAGGGAAAGAACTGTTTTAAAATTAATCTTGTCAAATTAATGTGATCACTTGGTTGCACTCCATTGCAGTGAAGGCCTGCAAGTTTCTGATATCTCAAATATTTCTAAAGATACAGTGAATTATGGGTAAAGAAAATAAATTCTTATGACAGAAATATAAATTAATTTACTTTTTGAAGCCACTATTTGCATATCATAGAATCTTAGAATGGTTTTGTCTGGAAGGAACCTTAAAGATCATCAACTTTCAAACCCTCTGCCAGGTGCAGAGACACCTTTCGCTGGACCAGGTCATTCAAAGCCTCCTCCAGCTTAGACTTGAACAATTGCAGGGCAGAGGCATTCACAGCTTCTCTGGGCAACCTGTTCCAGTGCCTCACCACCCTTACATTCAAGGAGTTTTTCCTAATACCTAAACTAATCCTACTCTCTTTCAGTTTGAAGCCATTCCTCCTTGTCCTTTCACTACATGCCCTTGTGAAATGTCCCTCTCCACCTTTGTGGCAGGCTCCCTCCAGGTACTGGAAGGCCATAATTAGGTTACCCCAAATCCTTCTTTTCTCCAGGTTGAACAATCCCACTTCTCTCATTCTTTCCTCACTGGGGACATGCTCCAACTCCCTGATCTTCCTGTTGGCCCTCATCTGGACTTGCTCCAACAGCCTGATGTCCTTCCAGTGCTGGGGACCCCAGAGCTGCACCCCAGTGCGCTCCATGCACTCCCCTGCTTTGCACAGTAGTGATTCTTCCACAGCTGCCAGCTCCACAGGGGTGCCCCAAACAAAATAAGATGTATTAAACATGACTTACAATGCATCAAAAAATTAATGTGTTTGCTTCACCTCTTCAACATCAAAGAGGGTATAATGTAGCAATAGTCAAAGAGGGCATACTAAGTAAAACTACCTTTTAATAACTTAATAAAATAATCCTGAGCAAGTACAGATTCCCTTCCCATCAAATTTAAAACTGACAAAAAATATTTTTCAAGAATTCTCTAAAACTGCACACCATAGGACATAACTCTTTTAAATAAATTGTCTCATCCAGCACTCTTATGTAATTTTTTTAAAAAAGCTATCACATGACTTTAAAATAATCTTTGTCCCTCTAGTTCATCTAGTTCATCTTTCTAATAAAGGGTGAAGCTGCTAAATGTGGGAATTTACCACCCTTCTGCTATCTATAATTGCACAGCTAAAGGTATTTTATAGATTGTTGGCTTTCACATCAATATGAGGAAATGTCTATCATTTTCTTAAGGGTTCAAAGTTTCTAAGTTCCTAGCTATTTGAACTTGCAGTCCAAAATCATAAACATGCTTGTGAAAGTGTCCATGTCTGTTAAGAGTTATATAGTCTTCATTCCAGAATGTATGGTCCTTAAATGGACCCTTTACAAACAGGCAGTATCAAAGCTTTTTTTTTTACCCTGGAAGTAATTGATATAATAATCCTAATTATTTTGAAACACAACATTTAAGCAGCTGTGAGTGCACAAAGCCAAAAAAAGAATGCCCTAATGTATTGTATGGACTGTATCACACTCAAACATTTATGTTCTATCATATTACACTGCAGCATTTGTGAAAACTCCTAATTCCTTAACGCGTCGCGCCTGGTGCTCTTGGTGTGCTGAGTGCCTCTCTTTGGTCTCACAACGTTATTCCTTTTTATTTTTCTATTGTCTTTGGCATCAGCTTATCCCAAACATGTGTTACCCTTGGGTAAAGCACATTAAAAATACACACTGCTAAACTCACTCTTGAAACGCATGGTGTTGGCAGTGGAGACGTGCACTCAAGGATTAATTTAAAAATCTGCTGTAGACTAGGAGCATATCAGTTGTAAATGACACAACAAAAGATCTACATATGCATATTAGCTGACTTCAGGCTTACTAAGTTGCCAGTGAGATACAACCATGAAAAAGCAGATGCCACCCAAGCATGAACCAAATAAACTATTTCTCATCAGACAAAAGTAAGAAATCTATGCCATTGCTTAAAGCACCTGAGAGATCTCACACAGATGTTTTTCATCACATTCATGGAAGGTGAAACAGGTGAAAAATTGGATAGATTACCAGAATGAAGTCCTTTTAAGAGCAAGGCTCAAAATTTTTTGCTTGTTTAGTCTAGTAGAAACAAAAACTGATACAGGAAATAATTATTCTCTAAAAACACAATAGGGTGGTAAACAGTAGGCAAAGAAAAGAACTATTTACCCTAGCAGACAATGTTGGCACAAGAACAAATGGCCATGAATAAATTTAGGCTGGAAGCTAGAGAGATTCTGGCCATAAAAGTGGTGAGGTTCTAGAGTAGTTTTTCAATACAAATTGTGAGGACAAAAAAAAAAAAAAAACCAAACCCAAAACAGCTCAAGATATTTAATGATGAGGATTGTTGAGTTCATGGAAAATGCCACAAGCATAGTTCCCTTGGTAAGTAAGAGACTTCATTTTGATCATCCAAGAGATTGTTTCCAATATTGTTCACCTATCTCCTGAAAGTGTGGGGTGAAAAAAAAATATTGAAATTAAACTTGATTTATGCATACAGTGTTAAAAATAGTCCTTAAGCAAGTGTCATCCATATGTAAAAGGCCTCTGTAATTATATTGGTGCTTTGCAAGAGGAAAAATAATTTAACTTGATAAATAGGTATTGCATTGTACTTAATGGCTGGAAGTTAATTCTTTTTAATGTGGAGATGCAATTTGTCATATTCTAATTTTCCAAGGGTTTATAGTGTATCTTTCTACTACTTTTTTTATTTTGCCTTGTTTTCTTTAAAGGTGTAGACAACAGTATTGTCACTGTATGCACAACAGTGAGAGACAGATGGAAAATAACATCTGCCTATTTATGTATGCCAGTTGAGCCACATTTAGCTCTTGAGTACCTCAGGTGAGCATTTGCTGTTAGTGTAAATCAGTACTAAGGAAAAAAAGTCACTGATGGTCACCATGGAAAGATGGAATCTGAAAATCAGAAAGAAAGAAGGAAGCAAAAACCAAACATATTTCAGTTAGAAAAACCACTTAAAGTTTAGAAAGGGTGGCCAAAGAAAACAAGGAATATGTTATGACCCTAATTTCCCCTAACACAGAAAGAATTTGCTGAGATTGCAGTCAGGGGTTTAGTCTAGAGACCCAACATGAAAGCACTTGTTAAGGTTTTCTTGTGCAGCTTCTGATGCCTGCTATAGTCTCACTATTAATAGCTAATAAATATGGTTCACCCAACACTGTAGTGGCTCTTGAATATCAGATCTGTGGTATACCACTATGCCATCAGAAGAGCTACAGTTATTTAAAAACTGATCTGTGTTCTCTCATCAGCAAAACCAAGCAGCAGAAAGAAAATCAAAACATTACAAAGGCAACATAGTGGTATTTCCCTGTCAGTGTAAAAATATAAATAAGTGACACAACCTTACTGAAAATAAAGTTAAATTATTGTATATGCATAAAATTGTGTTAAAAATTCTTATTTGCAAGTGTGTATGTACACATATGTATGTAATTATAAATGTATTTTATCATAAATTATTTATAATTTGCATTCTCTGTAAGCCCACTTGCAAAAGATCTACTATGGAAGAAACTGTATTATCAACTTCATAGCTGTTAGCTTATTGTGAAAATGTCAAAACACAGCTCAATATTCAGTTCAATTTAATTCACCTTTGTATGAAAATAGGGTTTTTTCTCTTCTTTTTTTTTTTTTTTTTAACCTCTTCTTACCTGTATTTACTAGCTACGGTGTTCAGTAGTTTTGCAATTTACATCTAACTGAAGCCATGGGTCTGAAGGCCTCAGTGAACTTTTGGGAGGACACCACGCCTTGTCTGTTAAACAGAGGAATGTGTTTCCCCTCTGTGAAGCCTGGTCTGCCCATCCCAATAGCAGCCAGCCAGCAGGTGGGACTTGGTAAAGTTTTACTGTGGCTTGTAAATGAATAGCTGCTGATTTAGCTTTTGAAAGTGAAACTGCAATTTCCAAGGAGGAGAAACAAAGGAAAAAGAACTATGAGTGCCGGGTTATTGTATGTTACTGAGGGCTGTAAACAATGGAAGTGCAACTACAATATGGGGTTAAATTTAACACATTTGCTGTGATCAGTGCTCAGTAGAGGTCAGTTAGATGAAAGCAAAGGTGTCTTTCTCCATTAGGTTTTACACCTTTGCTGGTGGTGAAGAGGTCATGAGTAAAACCCAAACCAGTGGTAAGAATTCAAAAGATAATTTGGTTTGTACTAGGTAGCACATCCTGCCAAAGTGGATTCTTAAAATGCAATGAAGAAGACCAGATTTTAATCCTGTCCCTTCTAACTTCTGACTCATGTTTCAATCCTGCACTCCACACCCCACTTCTAGCAGTCTCTGCTACTATAGTTGCATTCAAACTCAGTTTATGATCTCCAGGTTTTATTTGAGACTCATGGCTCTGCTGTGCTGCAATGGGACAGGCAAGATCCAAAATTCTGCTTCAAATAGTTTTCCAGCTCTGAAAGGATTCATCATGTAACTAGCAAACTGAGTTTCAAAGAATTGAATTCGTATTGGAATTAGTATTAATTAGTATTAGTCATCAGCATTGTAGATGTCATGAAACAGAGGCAGTAACCCATGGCTTCTGATTTATCTTTGTTTTGGATTTCTGTCGAATTTCTGTTTTTGGCATTTGGATGTGCTGATTTTTGAAGTTTTCTCAACAGACTACAATCTAATTCAGCAGGAAAATTTATTTTTGGGAAGCTGTTTAACACAGTTTCAATACTCTTGGTGGTGTCTATTAATTATCAGGAAACTGAATAAACCAGTTTTGGAGTAAGGAAGAATGTTAAATAAAAGTACTTTTCAAATGGCAATAAATCTTAAAATTAGAGTGGAAAGAGTAAATATACTTTTAAGAAACTTGGTGACAGGCATTTCTAAAATAACTAGATTCTTACCCATCATCAATGAAAATTGCAGTCTTAATTGTGGAAAAGCCACCTTGTCCCTTCATATAACTTCACCTCAGTCATTTAAATCATTTTCTCATGCAGATACAACAAGATTGACTAAACCTGGATTGTGAAGGAATTCAAATAAACTCACAGCCCTGATGCAGGTTAATGGCTACTTTTTAAAAAAACAAACTGAAATCTCCTCTAAGATTATAGTTACAATAATTAAAAAAACAAATGCCTATAATGGGAATATTCACAAATACTTTTGGTGTAAATTGCATGTCTGTCTAAACCAAGAAGTTTCCTTACTTCTGATATTCCAACACATTAGTTTATTTTCTAGATTTTCTTATTTCAAATCTGTCTCTTAAAATTCAGTGTTCTGTCTGTAGGTAGGGAAAACCAGCAATTTACTGTGAATTGTTTGAATGAAAATACAGAAACTTCCCTGTTACCATGGTAGGTTTTTACATGAGCATGAAAAGATCTGTTTGCATTGTATTTAAGTGAGCACTGATAAATATACAGAATATTGGCTACATCATGTCTAGAATTCACTCCAACCCAGGCCTAAGTTCTTAAAACTCTGCAAAAGACACACAGAGTTTACAAAATTGGTGCTGGCAGAGGAAAAGCTTTTCAAGACTTATCCACATATTAAATTACTTTCTGCTACATGTAAGTTTATGAATGCTGCTGGAATGATCGGTTAAGGGTATTATTATTGTTATTTCTAACATCTAATCAGGTCCTGAAAGCAGTTATTCTTTAGAGGGAGTGGGAGTCACACTTTCTTTTAAATGTAATCGTCAATTCATCACTGCAAGTGCATTTAATTTTTGATAAAAATAGGTAAGAGGCTTGCAATAAGGTTGTTCAAAAACTGGGTTACTCTTATAATATGAATCTTTCAGCTATAATTTATAGCTTTATTTGTTATATGTTTTCTAAAAATTATCTTCTTTATCTGAAAATGGCACATTGTTTTCTCAAATATTTAGTGATTATTCTTCTTTCAGATAAAAATCGACTCCAAAGTATGGACCATTTGTCTTCCCTTCATACAGTGCCTTGCAAAATAAAATTGTTTTTTCTTGACAGGTATTGTGCTTAAATGTATAGTAATGCAAATATTTTCCACTGTGCTGTTATGAATGCACAGAAATTGTGGAAGAAATTGGACTACTTATCTACAAACAATATAAAATAGCTGAGTAGAAATATGTACCTGCCAAGAGTCCCTAGGCTACTGCTGTAGTGGAAGATGAAAGGACGTCTCCAAATTTGAAACAGAAGTGAGGCTGGGAATTTTTCAGAACATTAAGACAGCTTTTTAATGCTTTATAAATAAGCAACCAAAAAATTTGTTAGGTTTTCATTCATTTTAACACACTTATGATACCCCTTGACAACTACTTTTTTTTTTTTTGCCCCAAACATTCCCAAAGTACCATTGAAACTTAAAATTCATGGGAGTAGCCAATTTTATACCCTTTGTGTATTAGCTAGACATCAAAATTCCCCCAAATGTATATGTGTGTGTGTATGTGTGTATATCTCAAATACAGACTTAGGATGTTCTTATTGTTCTTAAAGAGCCTGAATTCTGCGCTCAATACAAATTCTCAATGAGCAGCAATTCCGCCTTTTTGTCCTCATTTCCTGAAGAGCCTGCTCCTAATTTACCACACACAGCACTAATGATGAGAGCATTACTTTCCATCAGGATTTCCCCCAGCTATTACTGATTCATTATGTGACTCACATTTGTTAAGAAAATTATTTTCTTTCGCCCTGTAAGGTGAGAGAATTGCATTTAGACATACTTATTTACAAAAATAAAATAAAGACTCAAAGATTATGGTTACAAGTATTGTCTAAATTGAGACAAACATTCAGAAGAACCAGCAAATGACTTTTTGGGGTTTTTTCCCCAGTGAAATCCATCCTGCACATAGTCCCATGGACTCCAGATTCTGCTCTGACAGCTCGGCAAGCCACACACACTCTGAGACATTCAGGAGATTAAGCACATGTCCTTAAATTTTTTTTAGTAATTACCTAGCATCAAGTTCTGTGGCAGAGGAGAGGATGCACTCCAACTTCTAAATATGATGAAACAAACACAGAATACAAAAGACACAAACTGCAAGCAATTCAGAACCATATCGAGCCCATCAGCTTGCCAAGACAGGCTACCCCTCAGGAAAAGGTGATAAGTTCAGTACATACAAGCTTTGAGGAAAACTGTACCTTTTGACAAAAGGAGTTGCAACAATTCGTGCTTTCTTGCATGCATAACAAAGGGCATGCTGTGTCACTCAAAGGAAAAGCAAAAATAGCATTACCAAAAAGGCCAGTTTGAATGGGATATAGCTGCTCAAGCCAAATCTGAAATATACAGTCACTTTACAGACATTATGGATGCAGTGGCATAGGCAGCTGCATTCACAGGCAAATTAAAATGCCTTTGAGCTGTATCTGAACAGTAGTGCTAGCAGTGTGTATGTGTGTATGAGTAAACATTGGTGTAGTCTCTTGGGTTATGATCCCTTTTTCCACAGTCTCAGCACTGACTCACAGTTTTCACCACACGATACTCATGCTAGGTATAAATTTGACAAATTTGCAGAAGAGTTGCCTCTGAAAACATAGAAATTAAAGATGTTCCTACTCCTCTTTAATTACTTAATGATGGCATTTTCCAACTTTTCCTTTGTCTGGGAGTCAGAAGTGTGTCGTGTCAATGCTCCTCTGCACACTTGCCTCTCCCCTGGCCCCACCAACCAGGACATTGCCTTTAGGAGAACAAGATGTGGGATCTCATCCTTTGGCTATCTCAGTGAAACTTCTTACCTGCAGCTCAGAGGGGAAGCCAGTTGTTGTAACTGCTGTGCCACTGGAGGTGGGTTTTGAATGAACACAGGCAGAAGAACTAGAAACATGTGAGTACAACATAAGGCTTTTTCTACTGAGCATTTCACTGAATTTAACTGCGTATAACTTAGCTGTACATTCATTTCTGCACTATCTCTGTGAAATACTGAGTATAAGTGAACAGTACAGTGGCAACACCATAATCCATCAATTTATATTTTTTTCCATTTCAACAATGTTTCCAAGTTTAGCATTTACCACAGCTGCTCATTTGTTGTGTGTGCTTCACTATGCATGACCATCTACAAATGAAGTATAGAATTGCAAATATTCTTTCTTAGTAAACTTTGAGGCAAGACCGGTGGCAGAAATAATGTCAAATGCAGTTAGAAAAGAAGAAAAACCAAACCAAAACCAAAAGCAAAAACAAACCAAAAAACAAAACAAAAACCCCACCTTATGGTTTTGGGCAAAACTTTGGCCATATTTTGAATTCACACTCATTTTTAACTATGGAGTTTTTTTAAGAACAAGTTCTAACGCAATAAGTTTAACCTGACCTGGAAAACCCACAGCAAGAATCTGTGTTGGCATGAGACCTGGGAAACCCATTGCCTCTTCTGCAATTCCCATTTAGGATTTCAGTTCTCTCTTTTGGTTGGTCAGAAATCATTTGATTTTCAGAACTTCTGGTTATGTTGCACAGCTAAAATACAGAGCAGGTGTACCTTTATAGTCCATAAAGAAACTGAATGGATACTGTGAAATGCAGTGCAAATACTTTTAAAGCCAAAGGTGTTTTTTGATCCTATCTATATAATATAAACTGACATGGCAAAATTATTTACCTTTATCACATCCTGGAGTTAATGGCTTCAAAGAAAAAGGGAGCTGGTCAGGTATTTTAATTGTGTCAGTGAACCACTTGGATTTTCTTCTGTTTAACTCTGAATTTCCTGTGTCAAAGATGATTGGTTTGGAAATGCTGCTGTTTTAATTTCAAGTTACATTGGACTTACTTTCTTCTTAATGTTTTTCTTTGGGAATAATGGTGTGAAATTCATAGCAGCCAGAGTGCAGAGGAATCTAGCAATTCTTCATACATAATCATTAATAATTTATTTCTCTACGTTCTTAAGGGATCATATTTCCATAGGCAGTTGCAATTAATTCAAAGGAACAGTACTGTGAAAAAAAAGCCTCAATGAAACCCACAACAGACCCTCCTATCCTCAGGGCTCTTGTCCAAATAGGTACAATCATTACAGATCAGAACTTTTGTGTTTTATAGCAGATGATATTGCAGAATTGACAGCAAGTAAGCACAAATATCAACGGAACTACAGATGAGAAGGTCCCTTCTGTTGTCAAATAAACCTATCCTGAGATGTTGATTTCAGTGTATGTTTAGCTCAGGTCTTGTGTCCTGGTCCAGAAAGGACAGAATTGTGCTCAGTATTGTATCAACTATACACAACTCTTGTAATCAAGGAGGAAAAAGCCCAACAAAATAGCAGCAACTTTCACAAAAAGGATATAATAGAAGGAAATTAATGGATCTATCTGGAAGGCTTTTTATTAAATTCTGTGGTAATTGAATGGGCTTCAATATGTTTTTCATGTGTGTGGCTGCATCATGGTTGCTACCTAGCTGCAGATAAGGGTCCACCAAATGCATGGGAGTAATCTTACTGAAGGGGATATCTGTGTTTAGTTGGGAACTCATGTTAAAAGAAAGGTTTTGTCCTTCCTTTACCACTGCAGATTGAGTTATAGGCAAGTGTAAAACAGTGAAAAAAGGCATAAAGACCAGACTAATACATCTTTTGATATTATGTATATGAACTATTGAATCCCTATTGCTGAAATTAGTGGCCTTATGTTAGAAGTTTCATGTTGCAGTCTACCATTTATTTTGACATGTATAGTTATAAATCCTAAACACCTCAGCTGTAGCTACCATATTGGCCACAGCCATATCAGAAAATACATGGATGATACGACTTGACTACATTTTAATACTTTCTATGAAGTAGTATTGCTAATATTCTCTTCACAATCCTCGGTCTGAAAAGGTTTAAAGGCTTTTTTTGCCATTTGCATGTGCAGTGTATCCTGCAATCCTGCTGCCTTTGAAACATGCATCACCCCAAAAGGCAGAGTTCACTTTCTAAGGTTTGCAAACTTTTCCAGAGTACTTTTAGCAGAGTCTCACAGCCTCCTGCAAGTGCTGTCCCAACAGTGTCTGGCATCTCCTGCAGGGGCTCACACTGGCAAACAGCAGCAGGCCTGATCAGTACTGAATGTTTTGGAATGTGAGGCCAGTATGGAGCAGTGGGAGAAAGCCAGTGGCATGTTTAAAGTTCAGTGACAGAAATACAAAGTTAGAGAACTCCAGCACTGTTCCACAGAAGGATCTGGATTGGGCCCTTATGTGAAGCCACTGACAGCTTGTGAACTCTCTTTTTGCTCTGCTCTGCACTTGTTACCTTGCACCCCATGGCCAGCTGCTTTCTACAGTCACAGCAGATAAGACTGATTAAAAAATTAGGGTTGTAAACACTCCATGGAATCCAATTGGTTAACAGACCATGATTTCAGTGCAGCATATGATACTGGAGGAGTGTGGCAGTAACAATAATACTGTAAATGCTGCCAGGTACTTGTACGGTATTTTGCAAAACATTCACACTTCTGTTTGGATGATCCTTGCAGTATAGTAGTTATATCAGTATATGTTATATTACTGTACATAAAAACATAAAATGCTCTTCATAAAATAGTTAAACCACAATGACTAGTTCTCTTCACAAAGGTCAGTCTAAATGTCTTGATTGTATTACCACAGTAATACAATGTGGGTGTTACACTTTTACGAAAGTTTTGGTGTTTGCTCTCAGCTTTTTCTTTGTTAAGTTTTGAACACTACGTGAAAATGAAGAATATAAATATAGCACTGAATGGACTAATTATTTCTAGATAGTATAGCAACTTGAGAGTATGTTGTCTAAGAACAGCATTTTGCTAAATCACATTACTGAATCATTTAAAATTTGAGACTTTTGTATAGTCGTATTTTGTGCCCTTTCAAGTTCCTTTGTTATCACAGCTCAAACTGTAAAACCTTTAACCTCTTCTACCTCTAGAGAAGAGGTAGATAAAGGAAAACTTTTAACCTCTCTACCTCTACATTCTCCACTAATATACAGAAAATTTAGAAGTACAGTAAATTGTGTTTTAAAAAGACAAAATATATAAAACCCAAACGTTTCAAGACCATTAGTATTTAGGTAGAATAGGCACTTATTTAACAGTAACGAGCAAAAGATGAATGCAAACAAAATCTGTAAATTGCTTTTGCATAGCATTTCTAAAGTGTATTTTCAATAAAAATCCATATTTTAGGGATGTTTTCTTGCCCAGTTTTAAGGCGAACAAATATTGAAACATTTAATTAGGTGTCATGAGATCATGCTGTATTACATAACTATGTGCTATAAACATGCATTTCCCTCAACACAGCCATACAAGTAAGAAGAAATACTACTTACCTTCCTCCCTTAGAAAATATTCCCTGAAGGCAGAGTAAATCTGATTATAAAATAAAAAACAAGCCCTAAGTGTACAACTCACACACATACAAACAGCAGATACAATCGCCTCCATGAAGAATGCCTGTTTCTGTAGCCTTCTGTACATGTTTCTCACTTCTTCACATTCTAGTTATGCTACAAGGACTCAAACTACGCTTAAAATACTGTTCTGCAGCATAGCTATAGGCACCAACATATTGCATAAATGGTACTTACTGTTCTAGAAGTCACCCATCATCCTATAGGAAATTTACACCTCCAAAAGAGGGATGTGTTACAACTGAGCAGATTGCGGCAAAACACAGCGCCTGGCTTGTCAGAGAAAGTTGTTACTTTCAGAGATCAGCACATATTCATTCGCGGAGCACAGTAGCTTTACATTTATGCATGTGCATGCGTACCTACACACACTCATACACACACACACGCACACACACAGAAGGAGTCACAGCCTGTCTCTCACAACCACATGCTAATTGCTGAACAAGGGGAAAATCTTGTTAGTGTTACATGCAATGGTTTTTCTTGACCATGGCTTTTGCATACATTTTTCACATAGTACGACCAAGACCGGTGATACTACAAAGCATTTCTAACTCAGACAGGGGTAATTATTCACATAAGGCACCGAACTCATTTTGGCTTCCCCAGTGAGAGCGCCGCAACTGCAGCAGCAGTGCAGGGTCCTTGTGCTGGCACTTGCTGCAGTCTTTGTGCATGAGTGTACATTATAAACTAATTAGTAACACAGACATCTGATACCCAAGAACTAAAGAAAATCATAGAGAATCAATCAGATCCTGCAGCAGGCATGTAGATTGGCTGTAAAAACATTTAACAGCAGGTAGATTTTTTTTTCCTGTGCTGTCAAAGTTAAAGGTACCAAAAGGAAGCACAGACTAAGGCATTTTTGTTCCACTGTGATATTGATCCAATGCCAGACGTAGTGAAACACAATGGGCACACAGTCAGCCTTGGTAAATTAGGTAGATTAGAGATCATTTGATGGTATTCTATTGTTGCTATTGTAATCACAGTAATTTTCACTGGTAATGGTGCTTCGTGATGAAGTGCGGTTCTCACAGGATAATTGTGAAAGGTATCGAAAGATTCAGGGTGTAGCATCTGGTTTTAAAAGCTCTTCAGATTCAAATTGGCATTTTACTTTATCTTGAAAATTTATTAGAGATTCAGATCATGCCGGTTTAAATGGAAAGGTGAAAGCAGGGTAATTTCAATCTATGAATTATTCAGATTCAGACTGGTGAAATTGCCATCCATGAACTGATTCACTGACAGTCTCTTTTGCAGAGCCTCCATTACGCTTGTCATTTTTATTTCTTTATCTACAATCTCTCCCTCAGTTACTGAGCTTGTCCCTTAGGGCTGTGCTTCACAAACCAAGTATTTAAAATTGGCAATAACCTAAATGTGTTGCTGTCTCGATTCGCAGTCTCCACATGCTGTCTTTTCCAAATGATTAAAAGCCACATTCACGATGGTGTCTGTTAGGCTCTTCGATTAGATGAATTAAATTTTAAAAAAAAAAAAAAGCCAGCAAAGAGCTGAGACCAGGGCGTCATATCGAAGAAGAGCTACATTCCTGTAACAGTCCAGCAAAGAAAGTGGTGCTTTGTGCTTGTTCCTTTGTTGTCAGTGTAACCCATTCTAGTTGCATAGCATCACGCAGAAACAACTGTTAAAGCAGGCTGACTTCGTGCCCCGGTTTCCAGCAGGAGCAGATAAGGGCTGCGTTATAGGCAGACTAATCCACGCAAATGTATGCTCAGAGACCAACCGCAATTAACAGCTTCTCACAGGCAAGAAAAGCAGAAGTAGCAGCAGTAGTAGTTGTAGTTGTAGTATTTGTAGTATTAGGAGAAGAAGCGACTGGATACCCGAAAGGGCTTCATTCTCTCAGACTCCAGCTGATACAGATTGCAATCCCAGAGACTCTCCACTTGATGGCTGGTTGTGTCATTGCTAGTCGACTGCTGCCCTGTATCCAGAAGGACTGGGACTGATTTAGGTCAGAGGGTCTGGTTTCTTGTTTGAGCTTTGCCCTAACTGATGTAAGAAATTGCAGCAATCTGTATTACCAGGCTATCTGACCCTGGGATGCTGGCACAGCTTCGGCCATGGAGTACCTGCAAAAGGCCCCGGACGGACAGACAGTGACAAGTGCCATCTCCTTTGTCCTATTGCTGCAGGTACATCACCGTAGCATAAAGAAAAAAACCCTCTCAGTACGCAAAGTGGGAAATCAGGCGTTCTTCCTCAGAGGCAATTTGGGTACAGAGCTCCGAGCAGTCCCTGCTCAGCTGAAAACGCTGCCAGGCGGAAGCCAACACATCCATGCTGTGCCTGTTCCTACGCTAACACCAGGAATATCCCCCTCATATGAAAAAGATAAGAATAAAAAAAAAACTATGCTGCTTTGTGCCTGGTTCTATGCGTCTGCTTTGCCGCACTGCGACTAGAAAACTGCAGCAGTAAGAGCTCTGGCAGTTGCGATAATGTAGAAAGCAGCAGCTCTGTGACACAGCAGTCAGCTGACTCGCAGTGTTATCATTCAATGTCCTCTATAGAATAAGGCCAGTTTCTAAGGTAGCACCAGGAGGATGACCTTGCATACAGAAACTGGGTTAGAAGGAGTGGCAAGACTTGTGTGCACCTGCAAGTGATTTTTGGGGTGTGGCATTATCATCGGGACCATGTCAGTCTTTAATGGTCTCTTTTCCCTCTCTCCTCTCCTCCTTTGCCAGACAGAACTGTTGAGCAGTTTTTCTTCTATCACAAAACCATCAATATGATCATGTACGGCTGATGACAACTACTATCATTAATAACAGTGTTTGGATAAACTGTTTTAAAAATATTGCTTTTAAACCACATTTCCACGAGAAATTGTAGGTATTTATTAACTTCCCCCTCTCTGCAACTATGGATGTGCTCCAGGAGACAGAAAGTTATCAGGTGAACACCCCTGAAAGGCAAACCCTAATTGGCAAGAGTGTGTGTCTGAGTTCTAGTTGAGGCATCTGACTACCAAGACTGATTTTCACGGTTCTCTGTAGCTCCCAACTAAATTCACTGGGAACAGCTTGTTGTTCCTGCCTCTGGGAAATCAGAGGGGAGAATTTTAAGCTTACAGCTGGCAAATATGGAAACTTACTAGAGTTCTGAGTCAACAGGAGTCAAGTGCCCCACTGCCACCTGGGGCTTTGAAACTTCCCATGGGGAGCATCAGGCAAGCTCTTGAAAACCTTCAGCATGTGTCTGCCTACTTAAACACTATCTAAAGCTAGAGAAGAATTGTCTAAAATAGCCATAAATCAACTTGCCAGTCACTGAAAGAATTTATATTACATTGTGTTATCCTTGGCCAACGACAGATCATCTTCCACTCATCTCAGTGGATGTGTTGTGCATGCTCAGGCCAGAACTAAATTGGCTCTCAGAGCTACTAGTATAGACTGTGCAATTTCAGTGAGACACTTTAGAAGTGCATTTAAAAGTACACAGAAAGTCTTATCCTGGAGTTTAGCAACAGCCAAATAAGGAGCAGCCATTATACACCAAGCTGGTATTTCCTGTGATTTCCATACTCATGCTAAATTACATAAGCATTAAAATGCATATAATAGAGAATTCTGTTAGAACACAGCAGTTTGCACCAAAATTCAAAAAAGCTGTAATAAAGCCATAAAATTGGTAAAAGTCCTGCTGTATCTTTAAAGTGCAATTTTCTTGGACAACACAAAGAGCAGAGCACCCATGCAAAGACTGAAGTCCATTGCTGGATTGCTTCAGGGGGAGGGATGTCTGCTCTCATGTGCAGATGGTTAATGGATGAGTAATGCAGCCACAGTCCTGTCCCTTCCTTAATCATTTTTTATTAAATGCCCTGAAGGCCACTATTCCTGCAATCAGCAAAATCGGCACAGACGTCAAGTGGGGAAATGCCTGCGCTCTGCCCCCTGCCTTTACAACCCCCAGACCTCACTCCTCAATTACTCCTCAATCTTTTTACTTGCTCTTCTAGGATCTCCTACAGAAGCCTAGGAAAGAAGCGTGAAGTCTAAGCAAACTCCTGGAAGCCAAGGATGCCAGTTTTCCTGCCTTACAGGATTTGCTGAGCGACTAGTGTTGCCTTGATTGTGCTAATGAAGGTTCTTTTTCTGCTGAGCTTTGCACAGCCTTGCTTTTTGGCTTCGAGATAAGCTGGATGGCTGTCCCTCCAACGAGGGCCTTTCAAGCCTCAGCTCCTCCTAAGCGAGGGATCGTCTGTAGATGGCAGAATTTGTGTTTCTGCCGACCATTACAGCCTTTGGAAAGGGAAGGGCAGGAGGGAGCACTTCTCTGCTCCAGCCACCAGCTCCGTGGGGCCAGCTACAGCTGCAACAATCATAAATCTGAATTTTCTGCCATGATTTTTTCCCTGTAATCCTGTTGTCACTTTGGGGATAGGTAGAGGCATTTTATTCCCCTAAAGCCCTATAGGCTGAGATATGCTTTGCAGCCTTTGTAAGGGAAGGGTGAGGAAAGCCAGCAGTGCCTTGGGGGGTCAGTGATGTGTGAAATGCAGGATGGGACATCCACTGAAAACAGTTCAGAAGATCTTTTAAAACCCATATCAGAGTTTGTTTCTGAGATTGACTTTTCAGTTTAGTTTTCTGGTGTTGATGAAGGCTAATGCAATTTCCTGCAGTGTGTGCTGAGCTCCTTTTCTAGTCATTAACACACACATTTCTCCCCATGAACAAGATCCTAATTTGGTTTTCTCGAAGACTGTTGTAGAAGGTTCAAAGTTGAGTGTTTTGATTAGTTCTTGGCTACGTATCCATGTGTTTGTACTGTGTTACACTGAATGATATTGCATTATGTTTTGGGTAAGAAATCACACTTGGACAAATTTGGGAAAAGAGATTGAAACTTTTACCTCATTTACCACTTAAGCTCTCCAGGAACAGAACAGATTTAAGTTTTGCCTCTTTTCCCCCCTTTTTCTTTTTCACTGAAATGAAAATTGCATCCAAGCCCATAAACTGGATGCCAAGTTTCAGCTGAACACAATTAGAAACAGCTTAAATATTAAACTGAAAGCTGAGGGGCCAATGACATTTTAGGGACGCTCTCTCCCAGGCTCTCAACCATAGCACTTCTGACAGAATGCTGTGTTAATTAATTCTTAAGGCATCACCAAATATATCCCCCATATGATCCTATATAAATTACAAATTGAGAATGTTTTGGAAGTCTTTTGGATGCTGTGTTCTCCCTTGTAAACATGTGCAACACTATATCCATTCAGCAGATATTATTTTAAATTCTTAGGGTATCACTGCAAATTATTAAGGCTGGTTTATGTTCTACACTTTTTCTATCTTTCTTATACTGCTTATAATTTTTAGTCAATGCATACAATTAAATGTTATTTTTTTCACCAAATAATATTTATTTGAAATGGACCTTTTCAGCTTTTTTCTTTTTACTTGTCAGATTTAAGTAAATCAGATTATCTTAATTTTAATGATACTATTGTGTAAGCAAGTGACAGGGAATACATTAACCTACAGGTTTTTTGTGACCATTGTTCATTGACATATTTTTTGTCCTTACTTCCAGGTGTACAAACCTGGGGCCTTCAGGCATTTTAAATGATATGCACGTACTGTATAAGATCTTCCCATTAGCTTAGGATTTCAGTGAAGTACCATATTGACCCCTACCCCCTCTTCTCTGTATCTTCAGTAAGCTTCACATAAGTTGAGTCTGTCAGGAGAAAAGAAACTCCAAAACTCTCACTTTTCTTCCACAGAATTTGCCAAGGAACTGACTTTTCTAAAAACCTGAAAAGGCTTTCAGAACTAGTGCCTAAATACACTCTTAAGATAGCCTTATCAAATGGGACTCAAATTTGAGACACAGAATTAAACTTTTACAAGCTGCCCTCAGAAGACTAACTGTGGCTAATTAAAAATATAACTCCTGTCACGGAAGTGAAAGAGAATCCTGTGTATTTCCCAATCCTGCTTCTGCAAATCCTTCCTGCTGAAACAGCTGAATCAGAACAAATTGCTTGTGTGTGAGTTATTTCAGCCATATGGTGAAAGAAAAAAAGAGCCGTGTGCCTCCTCAGCTATGTAGTAAATAGGAACTACCTCCATGTGGGTTTATACATTTATAGCTAATGTGGAGACTTAAATGTGAAATCAGGGAAATTAAGTGAATTTGTGGGTCCTTCTCTGGGATTTGTGGCTCATAACCTCTTAAAAAATGATATTCAACCAGGTACAGGTGTGTGTATATATATGTGTGTGTATGTGCGTGTGCGCGCTAATTTCTGGTGTAAATAACCTTTTCTCATTCACGTGATTAAAATACAAACAAGACTGTGAGAAAAATAGAACAAAATGGTGATACACAAACCGCATTAACAATGACATGGAAATTTTTTGATCCAAAGTGCAAGAGGATCACTGCACAAGGTTGGTGAATAGGATGTGACAGGAATGTCAGTAAAGGACAGGCACAAAAGAGACATCTTGTTGTCCATGACACATCATTGGTGTCAGTCACTAATGATCTCCTTGACATGTTGGGTATATAGCTCAGAATGTATCAACATTACTTCTTTTATCTATCATTCCCATTGGAAGTCAGTTTAAAGTTCCCATGATAAAACCCAAGGCTTGTGCAAAGGAGTGGTTGCATGTCTTGAGGAAGACTACAGTTACATGTTTGACCTTATTTGGATGTGGCATTTGATAAATCTGGAATAATTAATCATGGAATAATCTATGAGATTATCCATTTGGGGCCTCTGTTTTTTCAGCTTTTGTTTGTGCTTCACTTGGTAGTTCTGTTTGCTGAGAAAGACTGCAGTGGTGCCAGGGATGAATGAGGAAACAATCCTGGAGAGAAATAAAAAGTGAAAAATATGGCATAAATAGGGGGACCTCTATAAAAGGACAGAACTGAGTGAGTGCACTGAATGTATTGGCCAAATGCAGCAGTCTGCAGATAAAGCCATTAATCTGTGAGAGCCCACCCAGAAACTTGAAATTCTCCACAAACTTTCAGGAACTTAATCCTCTAATAAAATAAAAAAAAAAATCACACCTATATCCAGATCCCCAAACCATCAGTGCTTACATAGTTGTGTATTTTTTGTGTTTGATAGATGATGATTTTATTTTAAAATCTCATGCTCTTAATAGATGCAGTTTTAATGACCACTATTACTTGCAAAATTAGAAAATAAATCAATATGTCGAGTTAAATTATTAAAATACACACAGCTAAAAATAAAAATTGAAATTGGAAATTACAAATAGAAACAAACATGCAGGGAAGTGCTAAAATGAATGCAATCAGTTCCAGATTTAAAACAGCCTCCCCACACTCACCCTCCCCCCTTTCCACTACTGGGTGGTCATGGACTCATGGCATTTACTAGTGGTTTTCTTTAGTTATTCCAGACTTCTATTTTCACTCATTTAAAAATGGGAGGAAACAGAGGTATTGACTTAATTTTCTACATGTTCTGCACTAGGTTTCAAAATTAAGGAAGCAGCCTCCTGAAATGGTGGCAGAGTGTTCCTAATCAGTGGAGCAGCGGGAGTCTGGAGGAGGCTTATGGTATGGAGAAGTTGGACTAAAACCCATGAGAAGTTATTATCCCTCAGGATGTATCTTACTTGGTTTATAGACAGTGATGGGCAAGGGCTGGGCTCCCAGGCATTAGCAAGGGATGCAGCCCACTAACAGCTGAGTGATACAGAACAACATTTGATGCCGAGCACCTGGTACTGGCCCTGTATGAACTTGTGGGGCTTACTTGGTACTTTACAGCTGAAAGATCTGCTTCCAAAAAACCCTCTTGATCCAAGCTGAAGTGGTAGTACAACCACAGACAGAGACTCTGTTCCCATCCTATGGTCAGTCATAATACTGGACTATCTCAATGGAGCAGAGACTAGGGACCTGCCATTCTGACCTCCCTTGCCAGCCTTCATCTGCTGTGTGTCCTCAGTCAGGCCCTGTGTGATATAAAACTGCTAAATACTGTATCCAGTACACAGAAGGATATTAGCACCTGGGGTTTTGTGAAAAATTTAAAAAGGAATTTATGTAGGAATATTTAGATAATACTATGTGGGTTGGTGTAATGTAATTAAGCAATCAATTAACAGAAGTGTTGTTGTTGTTTTTTTCCCATCCAGTTATTAAATAAGCATTTGAAAGGATATTGCATTTCTACTTGTTTTAACTTGCATATTTCTTGCTTTTCCCTTTCTCACAGCACAATTCTGACAGCCGCTTGCCATTTGACTCTCTGGTTCTGAGATGCAACTGTGACTCGGTCTGACCTCCCCTACTAGCGGGGCAAGAGCTCAGCCTTTTGTCCCACCCATCCAGGTGTGTTGATTTGACAAGTCCAAACTTGAAGTTCTCCTACATGTGTGCAGTGCAAAGGTCATCTCTAAATACCCTGCCTTTCAGAGCATTAAAAGAAACACCTAGCTGTGAGGTAGCAAGGAGCTAATCCACATCTCCTCCAAAGAAAAGCCCCAGGGATCAACAGAAAATGTCCTGAGAGCCTGGTTTGGCTGCAGGCAGACCTCTTAAAACCTTCTGCACAGTTATTCTCTCTGGACACAGGGCTCCCCATACCCTGGATGTCAGCTTAGCTTTCCTAAAACTAAAATACATATTTTTAATGAGCCTTAGCAAGCTCTCTCTGAAAATATTCTTTCTGACATTCTAGAGTAAGTAGGGCAATAAATCACAGTGTAATGCAGGTTTCATATTTGGTCTGCTGGGATCTGCAGAGCTGTGGCAGTGCAGCCACTTAGTTAGAATTAACCAAATCACTGGTCTGCTCACTGGCTTAATGGAAACCACTTTACATGCAGATTTGTTACTTCTTCTTCTGTTGAACTGTAAAAACACTTGCACGTGTGTAGTGCTTCTATACTACACATGGCACAGCTCACTCTTCCAAAGCTGTGAAGTTGCTTGTTGGATAAAGTATTATTACTCAGAATTAATAAGATTATTAAAAATGGTTTTGATGCTTCTGAAGGCAACCACTGTGTTTTAGTTTTTAAATTAAGAGAAGATGATGTACATAAGCTCCTGTATAAAGGCATAAACACTTCTCTCGTGCAAGTGCACCCAAAGGTAACATCTGGAAGGCCATGTACGTTGATTTTTGACAGGTCCATCTCAAGCACAGTTCATGGGTAAGACATGTGGGCACACCTGCAAACAGGTTCAGACCTGAGCACCTGGAACACTGGAGGTTCCTGTGCAGATAAAGACCCTACACACAATGACCTCTCTTTCATCCTTTACTCAGGAACTTTCCTCCTTTCTAGGCAGGGGTAAACCATGCTTACATCCCCACATTTCATACTAAAACATAAATGCAGGCAGGCAAACTCACTGCTGTTTACACAGGACAAGCAAATTGCCAGGTCCAGAGGCATGTATCTGTGGAAATACCACCCTGGACTTACCCATTTCTCATGCTTTGTTTTTCATCAACATTTTTCTTACCAGAAGCAGAAAACTATGCCTGATGGACTCTCACCCACTCAGAGGAACTCTAAAGCAATTATATTAAGCACATGGCAAGCACACATCACTTAGCAGACATGCACTTAGATCCACAGCTCATTCACCAGCCATGTGAGAGTGCTTCACAGTCACTCATAGTTTACAGACTTCTTCACTTTACATTTTCAGTTTTGCTCTGTTTAATGTGTCTGTAGTTTTATATAGTCCCTGAAAATTAGTCACTCCTCCTATCCGCAAATCAAATATAGCTTGATCAAAAATAAAACAGAATTTAAATCTCTTTCAGGGGAAACAAAAATGTGCCATTCTGCTTTGAAATTTATAAAGAATAATAGTGGTTATATTTTCCCACTGACTTAACAAGGCCAGGATTTGATGTGCAGTGTTTCTTTTCCTCTGGAGTCTGAGGATGGGAATCATGTTTCTGTATGTCTTTGACTTAAAATGTAGTGTATCTCTGATCTTATCTGGAACTCTAAAGTGCAGTTATGCTAAACAACAAAGTAATTAATAATTTTTAAAAAAATCAGCAAATGAAGCTCAACCAGTTTTTCTAGTTGAGCTATTAAATGCAATTAACATTTGCCTCAAGTTTATCCCCTCATTTCTTTCTGGCACAGTTTTAAAACTGAACTAAATGGCTTCAAAAGTAAAAGAAACCTTATGTTAAGCATATGTTTAAAATGACTTAAAACACTTTCCTGTAAAGAGGTTTCTCTGATCTCTGTTAACCATTTTCCTGAAAGTTCACTCAGGTGAATGGTTTTTATTTGTTTTCCTGTTTGATCTTCTCAGTTCTGTGGTCTGTGAGCAAGTTTTGGGCTGGTGAGTTGCTATATGGTTGTTATTTTTTTGGTTATAAGTTTAAGCAATCAAATATGTTGAGTTAGAGACTGAAATTCTAGGTTTGAAATACAGTGTGCATCTATAACAACATAAACAAAGTTGTGTATATTTACCATATCATTAGTCATAAGGTATTTTAAAAATATGATACTAATGCTTCTGAAAGACAGAATAAAATTAGTCCTAATCAATGTAAAATTAAGTGAATCCAATACTTAAGAATGAACAGCTCTTATCCTACTGTGAGATGCTGTCTTATTTTTTAAATTGTTGCAATACTTAAAACCGCTTAGGCTGAAATGTTTCATGGCACACATCTAGCTCAGGCTGGCATTTCACTGAGAAGTTGTAGTTGAGTCCATTTTGATATTGTGACCAAGAAAGAACATGTCTTCACAGGAGTATCACCACATTTTATAAGCAGGTCTCTTGAGGAGCTGCTTTGTTGAAGCCTGGACTGAAAATCTGAGAGCCCAAAGAACTGCATCATTGTGAGACAGTATGACAAAATAATGAATGTTTGAAATATCAAAGCTCACATGTTTGGGGTTTAGGGTCCAATATTTAGTGTTATGGAAAATTAGGAGCTGCCCACAGGCTCTCCTTGTTCCATCTCCAGAGCGACTGATTGTGCTCCATCATCTTGCATTTCTGGGTGTGTGGCTGGCCAATGCACATGTCATTCCAAGGAGACACGATATAGTCTGAGGCTACAGCATTTCCCTGTACTTGCACTTTTTGACCATTGAAGGCTGCTAAAGCCCCAAGAAGAATATCATACTGCTTGACAAGAGGAATTCTATTTTTGTATATAATAAAAATGTATATATTAAGTAAATACAAAAAGTATTTTTACAGAATGTCAAGATTAAGGTTAAAATGAAAGAAATGCATTACTAATATATCCTGAAGACTGCTGAGCCAACATTTTAAATTATATTTTAAGTAGTCCTACTCTCACCACATAATTTAATTATACAGAACTTTGTATCTAATAGTTACTTCTCAGCTTGTTCATAGCTGCTTTATAGCCATTAAAACTTCTGATAACACCATTCTTAGTTTAACTCTTTTAGAGCTGTTTACCCTATTTGCTGTTTATTTTAAGTAAATAGAAGTCCAATCCCCTCTCTGCCTCTAGACTGCCAGATTAAGGAAGCCAATTTTTTTAGCCTCCATACACTGTCAGATATCTCTACTCCCTCTGGGAGTGACTATTCTCTAAGTCTGTACTAATCTGAATTAATCTCTTCTGAAAAATGAATGACTAGTGTTCCAGGTTTCTCACTGGTATCTAACCAGGGCCCTGTATAACAGTATTAATGCTTTGCAAAACCTCCACTGAAAAAAATAAGATTGATCTTGGAATCTTTCTGATTTATGAAACAATCAAATTAATGGCTTTCTGTGACTGCTGTGCCTTGACAGATACTAACCCTCCTGTGACAGACCTGTATATGCAGAATGCTCCATCTGCCTTTATAATTTATAAGCACTGAACATTTATCCCACAGTAGCAGCGATTGCTGGTAAGCTCTACCAGCTTGGACCCACACTTGGTATTTTTGTAGCCCTTTTCTCCTGCCCCATTTGTATGGTAACCCAGTTCTTCTTGTAAGTTATCCCACTCCTGCTCTCTGATAGGAGTGCCTCTTTGAGTTATGAGCAAATTTCCTTAATGTGCTTCCAAATCATTAATGAAAATACTAAATGAAAACAATGTCAGGACCAATCCTTGTCGACTCCACAATGAGCTTCCCTCCAGCTCAAACCTTCCCTTTTCAGCAGCCCCCAGACCTGATCTCCCTGCCCCCATGCCTCACTAACATCACAAATAAAATTTCCTCATCTTCTCCAGTTAGATTAATTATTTCCTGTGCATCACTGTATCAAATACTTTACTGACCTCTAAATCCTTCTTTTTGTTTTCCTAGGGAATTTTTTATTTTATCTAATGCAGCCTTTGAGTTACTCAGCCAGAAGAACTCTTTTGTGGAGCCAAGGCTGTGTTCATACCATCTACCATCTGTACATTATACTGCCTGAACTGATGAGGATCAAAGACATTTCTTTTTATCACCTTGATCTAATTTTGTTCTAAAACTCAATTATTACTGGGAGCATCAAAGGTACCAGTGGTATCATCTGTCCTTTCTGTGTCTCGTGCATTTAGACTTGTGTCAAAATTGAAGGTCATTTCCTGGCTCCAGTGGATGATCCCATCCTTCCCTGCCTGAGTTTATATCCAGCAGAGGATTTTGGCTGATAACATGAAGTCTCAAGTCTGGAGCACAAACAGAAGGGCCCCTTCCGTGAAATACTCTTGAGGTTTGTTAGAGTTTAGACACCGAGAGCCACAATTTCTCCTACACGCTGCTGTGGGCAACAAATGGTGCTGCACAGTCCAGGGAGAACTGTCTCTCCCAAGATGTGAATGGAAAGGGAAGTTCCTGCATCCTTCAAATAACAGCACTCACTTCCCTTAGCTGAGGCTAATGCTTAAATTTATGCCCACTTGCTGCAGAGGCAGCATCTGAGATTGGTAACTGTCTTTTTAAGGCTTGAAATCAAGGTGTAACTTAACAAATTTAGGAAGGAAAGAAAGCATTTCTTACCCTCTCTCATAAATCTCACTCCCAAGCCAAGAGACAGAAGATTACTTCTAAAATCTAAAATTCTGTACTTTGACAGTTTAATAAAAAAATTATATTCTGTGAGGATAAGAATAAAGTCAGTTGTGTTGTCTTGCTCTGAAATCTGGCAGAAGATCACTTTATTAGCATATTCTGAGTTATATATGCTGAATTATATATGCTCACCTGTAGACTGTCAGGAATAATGACTACTTGGGTGACTGAAATACCATTATTAAAATAATTGTGTGTTTAGTCATTAAAAGGCAAAATTAATCCAATATCATTTCAAGTTCTAAAGTGGCAAATTTCCAGAAAGGCCTCAGATTGACTTGGGAAGTCATCTAGGGAGCAGAGCCCTCCTTCCCTAATCTACTTGCAGGGAGAAAGGCTTGACCCTGGCAGAGTAAAGTAATGCAGGTTCTGAACTGATGAACACCCACGCAAAATTAACTCTATGTACCTACAATCAAAGGGCAAAAGCCAGAAGTTTCATGGCACAGGAGAGCCAGGTCAGCTCAGGGTTGCTGCTGCTGCTGCTGCAATGGTATGTGGGCCTTGAGGACTGACTGCATGATAGGAGTCAGACCATGCTCTGCACTACAAAAGGTAAAGACCAAATAAAACACTCCCTTGGAGAACACATCAGATCAGGCAGTCATATGGAGTTTTGTCCTGCATTAGGAAGCTGCCCACATTCAATTAGTAAAAGAATAGATAGCCACAAAGAGGGTGATGAGCAGTTCAGCACCTGGTGGTTTGTGCTGCACTTGGGACTGTCACAGGGAGGCGGAGAGCAGCATGTCTCTCCAACATGGCACCCGTTTCAGCTGTGTACTCACCTGTGTTTCTAAAGAAAATTACACGAACCCTGCACTTCCTAAGACTAAAGCTTTCTTCAATGGATTATTTTTTACTTCAGTGGATTATACAGGGCTGCAATCAGAAATAGTAGTATAATAAGGAAGTATGTAGAATCCTGACACCCAGAGACCTTTGATGACACCTCAGCCACAGCATTTCCTTGGCAAACAGCCAAAACATTCTCACTCTCTTTGCTTGGGGAGAAAAAGAA
This sequence comes from Pycnonotus jocosus, assembly GCA_013400435.1. Taxonomy (NCBI): domain Eukaryota; kingdom Metazoa; phylum Chordata; class Aves; order Passeriformes; family Pycnonotidae; genus Pycnonotus; species Pycnonotus jocosus. The sequence goes on from VWYP01013094.1 coordinate 188,296, forward strand.
AATATATGAAAGCATGATGCAAGTGTTAAAGCTGCTGTGATGCATGCCTGGGGCAGCAAGCAGATGTCATGAGAGCTGGGAGACTCCAACATCTTGACCCAGAGAAGAGGTGGATCTCCATGAGGGCCAGCCTGGCTGGGGTGGTAGTGCTTCTGCACTTTAGCTTTTGGTTTCCCTGCAGTGCAAGGCTAATGGGAGCCTTTGATGCCCTGAGTGTCTCTACAGGGTGTCCAGCTCTATGGACTGACCTGGGCAGAGAACAGAATTTGCCTAAACATCCTCCTGCCACAGCATCAAAATGGGGCACTGCTCCTGTGCTTTTCATCTTTGATTTGTTTGGCAGTAAAACACTGAAATCACATTGACAGGCATTGGAGATAAAGATGGGCCAGAGATAAGGAAAGCATGTTATAGTCCTTGATGCTGTGTGAGCAGGTCTCAGTCTTAGAGAAAAGTGAAAAAGGAGAACATTCAAGCCCTACAGTGTTGATGTGAGGCCACAGGCACCCCTGGCCCCACCCACAGTGCAGACAGGGAGGGATTGAACTCTGATGTCTGTAGCATCCCAGCAGCTGGATGTGCATACACAAGCTAGTGTCTTCTGCTTTAGACTGGAAGTAACATATGTGACCAAGCATAAGCAGTCAAGTACCCAAATAATCAATCTGTGAAATTTAAGAACAGATTTGACAACTAAATCAGGTAATGCAGTAACTGTACATTCCAACAACTAGAAGTCCTTAAGCTGGAAACTTAAAAATTGCTATTATGGGTCTATTTCCTTAACTGTAAATTCATCCATTTTTACAATCTGTTGTTCAATCTAGATGATTCTGTCTCCAATCCCAGTGACAGAGTAGCTGATGGAGACATATCTGGAGACATTTCAGCTTTAGCTGGAGAAGTCTTCCCATCTACAGTAAGGTGATGAGGAATAAGGAGGATGAACACTAGAACCTTCAAAGACAGGCCAGTGGTGGAAAAAAGGTCAGTTTGTGCAAAATCTTTGCATGCACCCAATCATTATTTATCTCAAATTACAAAATGCTTTAAAACCTTCATCTTAGATGCTCAATCTATGAAGAATTGCTTTTTTTAAGAATCGGTTAAAAATAGACTTTTTTAGCAAAGATCTTATTTTTAGTGTTTTATGCAGACATGCAAATATATAGCTAGTATTAAGAATCAGAGCAATAAAAATGTGTTAAAAAGTGAAAACATAATTCAGAATAAAAAATGAGAGGGAATTCCAAACCACCTCAAAACAATGTGTGCAGAGAAGGGGGCTAATCTGAATATTATTCCCTGCATTATTTCTTCAGGTCCATTAAATTCAGACATTTAACTATTTCCAATTACTATGCACATGTGCTCTATGCCAACAATGAGACACTGCTGGTTGTGCATTTTAAAACCGTCAGGAACAAAATCCAAAATTCTTTTCTCTTTGTCTTTTATTTTTTAAACTCATTTACATGTGCAACTTCATTACTTCCAAGAACACCTGACTCACACACATGGAAATGTGTTAATAGTTGTGCTCTTTACTATTATTCTTTTTACTCTCTATTTACTCTTCCCTTTTTGTTGGGAAGAAGATTTGAAGATAAATTTAAGAAAAACATATATAAATATCAAGGAATAATTTATTTCATCACTCTTTATCTAACACGAAATGGTCTTGATGCAAGTGAAGGCAAAACCCCCAAAATAACACAACCAAGACTGTCACACATTACAAAAACTGGAAAAGACTCATTAGTAGGGGCCATATAAATTTATATTTAACAGCATCTTTATTTTTGTACAAGAATATGGAAAGCTTTCTAAGTTATATGGTTTATTTGGTTGGTTCACTGCTGTATATATATCTACACATCCTGGTGTCCACAGTGTGAGCCATGGAGCTAAGAAGAGAATTTAATACCTTTTTTTTTTTTTTAATGATCAGTATTTAAAATTCAGCTTATAAAGATTGTTTTTGATTATTTGGAAAGGCTGATAGTGAACCCATCACATGACTTGATGGCTTGATGGAACTAAACAGGCAAAAATGAGCCCTCATCAATGACAGATCAGTCTTAAAAAAAAAAAAAAAAATTGTGCTTAAAACCCCCCTCTATTTTCCTGTGAATTAGAAGCCCAGAGAGCACTACTTTAGGGTTTCTAAATCCCTAGAAAAGGAAATGGTTAAAATGAAAACAAAATGGGTTCTCTGAAAGACATTGTCATTTTCTTCCTGAGCAGCACTAACTAAATAACAAAAAAGCCACACACACAAAAATTAAATGTAAATTCAACATCTAGGACAGTTTGCAAATCACTTCTGTGCCCCCAAAGCAGGATAAAAGGAAATAAATATACTTCATGGTTGGTAACCTATTAACTGACACCAACTGTTGCAGCTGCGAATAAAACAAATTCATGATAAGATTAGATATGTTGTTTGCACCTGGCCATCTGTAAATTGCTGCTTTCCATAAGAATCACATGCTTTCTACTAGTCACTGTGATAAATGCAGAGTAACTGTTGTTGGTGGGGTGAGTTTTTCCTTTGGTAAATAATAGACGAAATAATAAGGGAAAATTGGCATGTAGTGGATTTGTTTTTCTATAGTTTGTGCAAAGTTTGCCCTGGTGTTTTCTTGCTTTTAAAGAGAGAATGAGCAAATCAAATAAATGAGACCGTATCTCACCAGTGTGGATAGAATAAGTCATCTAAATGTGTTTGTTTCTGATGGGCTGAGGAAATAGTACTCTGTAGTGAAATTGCCTTCAGGACTGCAAAGGCCTTGCAAGATATCCTATGGTTTTGAACAAAACTGCAGGTCAACCTACCAACAGCTTGAAAGAGTCACACACAGCTCCTGAGTAATACATGATGGTGTTGATGATGATGATGGTTATCGCTTATTTTCTGGCTAGAAAAACCACACAGGAAAAGGAAGCTCATTGCATATGTAGTTCAGATGCTGCCTTGCCTACTCATGAACGGGTGCCAAAATGCTGAGCAGAAGAGGGTGGCTGTGAAAAGCAGCATGGGACTGAGGCATGCAAAGCTCCAGCCAACCCCCAGAAGGCAGCAGTCATCCCCTCCAGAGCTGCTGTCCCCCTCCACACATCAGTGCTGGGGTTGGCATCTCCTCAGGGAGGGCAGTGATGCCTTGGGAAGGCTGACCTGGAACAGAGACTGGACAGAGCTAGAGAAATAAATATATTTAGAGAATAAAAGATATTTATTGAAAGGCCCTTAGGGTACACCTTGGGCAGAACAAGAACCTGATAGTGGACTAAAAATGGTCACAAAATGGACCACTGGTCACAAGGTCTTACACATCTATAAGTTTTGTTCCATTTGCATTTTGGGGGTTAATTGTCCAATTACAGCTTCAGGTTGTGAAGTCTCATCCTTCTTGTTTCTCTCTTAGTCCACCATTGTTTATGCTTTTGGGCCTGAAAGTTGTAGTCGTTACCCTTGGTCTTCAGCGGGAAAAGGATTTGTTTTGACTACCCACTCTGTGGAGAGAGTTAACTAGCACTTAATATGAGGCTCTGAACTACACCCCTAGGCAGCACAGAATCTGGAAAACATGAAAGCTAAAGCTTAAGGAATCAGCAGCAGACCTGAGCAGGCCCAGGGAGCACACCCAGGGCTTGGAAACACCCAGCCAGCACCTGCTCCTCTCCAGCCAGGCAGAGCCAGGAACTCTGGAGAGCCTGGCCACCCTTCCCAAGGGCAGGACAGTGGGGTACCAAAGCCCAATCCAGCAGGATGTTTTCCTGCTTTGTCATGGGAAGATGCTGCCTGAGAGGGGTGCCTTGAAGGATTACCAGCCCTGAGTAGGCTTGCCAAATTGTGCAACCAGACCTAGCAGCCAGAAGTCAGTTTGAAGAGCCAAAAGCCAGAACGATAAATAAGGAATGATTAATAATTAATGAGTACTCTGAATACGGAACCTTTTTTACTCCGGCTGAATGTTTTCTTTTACTCCAGCTAGGTACCATCCTCTACTCTATTAACTAAACCTTAAAAAATTGCTCAACCATACTGCTGAAAACGTACCTGTGTTATAATTTGTCTTTGTTTCAAATGACAGTATCAGCTATACAAGTCTCTCATTTAAGTAATGGCATATCACAGCAGCCAGCACGAATATAACAGCCCTCATTAAACAACAAATTCCACTGCTCCTGTCACTGTCTGCTTAATATGGCACTATTGCCCTGTGTTCCAAAAGAGGAACAATTGCAGGGGAAAAAAAAAGTAAATACAATCAAATGTCTGAGTTGAAGTCTTACCATGGCTGTGAGATAGCTGAGTGTCAGATATCCTTTCACAGCTGGATTTGCTTAGAACTCGGTGAACAATCCAAAGAGCAGTCAGACACCACTTCTGCTCCCCTAGTTTGCAGTAATTTTGGCATTACATGCTGAGCTTTTCTGAGAAGCAGCTTCAAGCCTGTTTAACACGAGGATGTACAGCAGCATGCATTTTCAAACCTCAGTTACTGAATATAGATATGAAGAATATAAGATTACAAAATACTTCAGCATATATCTATGTAAGAACAGCAAATCTCCTTCCATTTATAGCAGTAAAGATGGTAATATATTTCCAGGATAAGAAAAAGGAAAACCAAAAATAGATTATTTGAAAAAGTTTAAGTGATGTGTGATTTTTTTCTTTATCAGTAGGTGGCCAATTTTTCTGCTTACTTGCTGTGTGTGATTATGAAGATGAAATCAATAAACCACCCATAGGTAAATTTTTGCAAAGCTGGATGGAATGAGAGCTGTGCTCTGGGAGAATGCTGTTTAAATTTGCTTTATGTGATTAGTAACAAATTAGTGCAGAAGTTGTACTAGAGGCTGAGAACAGGGAAACAAAGTTCAAGACACAAGAAGCTGTGGGCTGGTGAAGTTATGCAAAGGAGCCAAAAGCCTGCTGGTGCTTGCTTGGTGAAGCCTTCCCCCCAGGATGGAGTGGGGAGAAGATTTGTGCACAGGGGAGCAGCAGGACAAGAGCCAGGCAGCACCACAGCCCATTCCCAGCTGCTGTGTAAATACTTTGGAGGACCGGAGCCACCCTGGAATCACTGTTGATGGGATGCTTTATACAAGGGTGAGAACCTAAAAATCTATTATTATTTCTGATGCCTGAGATGGCTCATTTACAGTTAGCTCAGATATTTTTATACCGCACCACAGACTGCAGGGTATATCTATCCTACAAAGCAAGTGTCTCCAGTGTGTATTTCTATAGGAACTTGATACCTTCTGTCTTTTTTAGCTCTGTAGTCTAAATGTTGGGATCTTTTTTTCCCGAGTGGTCTCACTATTTTTTTCTATGAGCCATTTTTTTTCTCCCCCTTGACAAGGTCATACACAGAAACACTGTGGCCGTGTATATGCATGTGTTCATTTTAGAAACACGCTGTGGTGCCCCAGAGCTGTTCCTTGACAGTGGCACACCGCTGGAATGAGCCTTACTTTAGACATGAGGTAGCAGCCACACGAGATGCAGCCTTGTATCCTGGCTACATCCACGCCCTGTGAAACATCTACACTGTTTCCCCATGACACTCCTGCCACCCCAGCCGAGGCTTTCTCTGCCGCTTTATGTCACAGGGGTGAGGGCCCGAGGAAAACCTTAAGATCTGCATTGAGACAAAGTAAATGCCTTGACCCCAGCCCTGGGGCACTCTCGGGCAGCTGCTGGTTATTCCAGCCCTGGAATGGTCTGTGTGTGGGGATGCTGCAGCATCAGCCACCAGCACCAACACCTGCCACCTCAGAGCTTCCACAGACAGCAGCAGGAGTGCGTGAAGGAGCAGACCTCGAACTCCTGCTGAAAGCACATTCAATGAAGTCTAAGCAATGTTGCTGTAAATGTCAACTTTCTGTATTATCTGGGAGATACTTGGGTTGTAAAGCCGTTATAATAACATCTTACTTGGCATATAATGGTGTAATTTACCACTAATTCTGAGCAGACTACTAATTTGTGAAGCCACCCCCATCCTGAACTGCCCATCAGCCAGACGTTAAAATAAGGGTCTAAAAAAAAAAAATTTAATTAAATGAGAGTAAGAACAGACTATTTGGATGTGCACAGTCTTCCTGAATACAGTGATATTTTCTAACTCCTCAACAAGATTTACACCTCCAATTTCAAAGGCAGTCCCCACCAAAAAAAAACCAAACAAAGAGTTTAGCAGATAATCTTTCTATAAAAGAGCTTTAATTAGCAGAAATGCAATATTTGTCACATTTTTCAATTGCTACACTTATAATCCACAAATTTCCTATACACTAGCATATTTATACAATTTAAATAATGTAGTAATTTTATAAAGCAAAATTCATCCTTTCAGGGTTTTTTTAATTAATTTCTGATACTTAAGTAAGACACCAGACTTTGTATTATTGGTGCAAACACAGGAGCTCGTGATTAAAATTTAGAAATAATACATAGAAAATGCCTGATTCTTGTAGTGTGTAATATTCCAGTTTCCCAAGGTTCCATACAGACAACTTATTTCTCATAGCAACTAATTCAAACCTAAACATCAACTCTACAGAGTAATGCAAATTCAGACATTGCACCTCACTTAATCACACCTGCACGTTGAGATAACTCTTCTTGAGTGTGACAGCTAGATCAGGATTACATAGTGTGGTGTAGAATTCCACCACCTTCTTCTGACATTCTGTTCAAAAAGGTATCATTCTTAGAGAAAACATGGTTTTGAAAAAAATAATTATTTTTGAAATAAATATTCATGTTTAATATAAAACTAATAAACTTGTTCTGCACAAACAGCCTAAGCAAGATAGGTCTCAGAGATTATAGAAGAGACCCTGGCAAGTACAGAGTGGTATCATTTGAGAAATCTATTCAGAAAAGATTAAAACCCAAAATCTACTTACTAGTTGTCACAGCAGCACCATCATTAAGAACAATTATATGGAAGGAACCAGGATGAAAGCCAGACTTCTATTTGTCCACAGCACAAAAGGGGAAAAAAATACCTTTTTCCTCTCATTCATTTTAGATTTAAATGTATTTTGCCCCTTCCCACTAGAACCTAATCTTGCTTTTTTGATCTATGCATCAGAAACATCAAATCAGAAAAATTAAATAAAAACTGTTTGACAGGAATTAATCCATTAATGTCTGAAGGCTTTGGGGTTGAATGGAGGGTGATGGATTTTTGGAGTACAAAAGCAATTTTATGATAAAAAGTACTAAGCACTCACTAAGGCTGGAAATGATAGACCACTCTTTGTCCACCTCTGCCAGAATATCTTGTACATGGATAACCCCAACTGCCTCCAGGTTGCCAGAGGAATTTTCTTCACTTAGAGTTGGATCCTGTGCATAAGCACTTGTTAATAACCCAGAGCTTGGAAAAGAAAGAAAGGACCATTTTCACAACTAAATAGTATGCAAGATATTTTGTCTCTTTTTTTCCCCCTTTAGTTTAATTACCTTAAATTTATCACTCAAGAAATGACCTTGCAAAAACCAAGTCAGAAATGCTAAGATCTATATTTTACAAAAACTCTTTTTCATGTTTGCGCAGGGAATGCCTTATGCTTCCTTTCCAGGAGGATGAAGTACAAGCAACATTTTTCTTAAAATAAGAAGACATTCATACACCGAATTTAATAGCATGCAACATCCCACTTGAAGATCTTTGAAAACAACCCACATTTAATTCAGTGCACAGTGGTTTTGTAGCTCCCTCTTATCAATGATGCTAAGATCTGGGTGACATCATGATGTTGTGGAAGTGGGCAAAAATATTACTTCATTCTTGGTACTATGTGGGCTTCTGCTGAACTGTCTGCCTGCAGCTGTTTGCTCTTTCATAGAGACGGCAGGAAAAGATGAGCTGAACGTTACACGGGTGGTGGTGATAAGGTTGTAGAAGGCAGGGGAAAGCGAGGGCAAGCAGGAAGGAGAACACGCAGATGGCTGGGAGGGAACTTAAGGAGCAAAGGAGAGCAACACGTTCAAAAAGTGCAGTGGTCCAAAGAAGTGGGGCCCTCGCTGCCTGACCCTCCTGCAGGGACGAAGGGTCGGCCCTGTCAGAGAGCTGGCTGCAGGCATCGCTAGCCGCTGCTCCCCTCCGCTGGGTCTCTCCTCTTGGGCTCCCCTTCCCAGGGTGGCCTTCACGCAGCTGCAGCTCATGCATATGCAATCTGCTGCTACATATGCAGCAGACCGGTAATTCCTCTTCAACCTTGTGGCTTTTCACTTTGCAGAAAAAGGCTTGCCAAAACGTTTTTTAAAATGGACTAAAAGCTCTTCTTATATGAAGCTGTTAAAAACCAAAAAAGTTTACTAAATCATGCAGGATTGAATAAGGGGTGCAATTCTTCTTTTAAGTAAATGCAAACAATGTGCTTTCCAGGTTTCTTTTTATTATTATTTTTAACAGAGCTTTTTGAAATTGTGTTACTCTTAGGGAACAAGTTTAAACTTAAAAAGTCACCAACGTGGATAAAGGATAGAAAGCATTATCATATTTTCTTACTAAAATCACTGGAGAGCTGTTCCTGCCCTCCCAAACCAAACATTTACATATAAGTGATAAATATCTGAAATCATTATGAATGTGTATATGTAAATGGATTCCTACCTACTTATTTTATTAAATGAGTTTGAAATGTGTTGGCATTTCATAACAAGAGCACTGGGTGTCTGTGTGCAGGCTTGTATTCAAGTAAAATACAAGTGAATGTACAGTCTGGAAGGAAACAATACCATACAACTTTAGGCAACAGATTTTTCACTCCTAAGTAAACAATATCCTCCATAAAACACTTCCCAGTAATAAAAGTTCTTCTCCACAAAGCTATCGGAGAGAGTTCAAAGCGTTTATGAATCATGTTAAATAAAGGTACACTGTGAATTGGAGTGATGCAATTGTACAATGGAGTTTTCATCTTGCAAAACAGGACGAAGAAGGAGGGCCCACTTTCATGTCTCAGTTTACACCTCTGATCCTTAAGCACGGTCTTTGATCTTTGATGAATATCTGTTATCATCATGCTATTTTAAAAGCCGTGGTGCTTTTTTTTTTCTTTTTTTTTCTTCTTTTTTTTTTTTCTTTTTTTTTCCCCTAGTGGCAAGTATTTAGTCTATTTTCTTTGGATCAAAATAGGCAATAGAAAGGTGGTGGGCAATGTGTTCTTCAGCAGCATACCTCTGCTCTGGCCTTGTCATTTGCAGTCCAAGAAGGCTAAAATAACCCCAACAAACCTATTACAAAAGCGGCACAGAATGTCAGGAAAAATATGTTACAGAGGTGCATTTTGGTCGCAAGGAGGAAAACATTCAGAACTAATAGAGGGGTTTCTTCAAGATAAATAAGATGCCACCTTTCCCCACCCTTTGGACTCCTGTCACAGGGACACGGGAAGCAAGATGTCCGTGAATAGCCTTTCATTCATTCATTCATTCATTCATTCATTCTCCGCAGCGTGTCCCCTAGGGTGGCTGGATGACCCTCGGATGTCACCGCTCAGGACGCGCCGGGGTCACAGCCCTGCTCCTCCCGGGCAGGTGATCACGTCCCACGCGGGTTCAGTTCCCCAGGGCATCTGGCGCTGCCCTGCCCCGCCGTGGGGATCTCGGGGCCGTGGAGAGCCGCGCCCTGCGGGCACAGCCGCCCGCGGAGCACCAACCGCGGGGCTCCGCGCATCCCTGCCGGCCGGGGGGGCTGCCTGCCGGGGTCACAGCGCGGAATTGACGCGCGTGGTAACGAAGCCGATCTGGCCGGGCCGCGGCNAGGCTGCAGGGGCGAGGGGCGGCCGCAGCAGCTGCGGGGGCTCCCGGCTGCGCAGCGCCCGGGCAGGGAAGCGCTCCGCGCCGGCAAGGGCACGCAGGAACACGCTCACGGGAGGGAAGGTCTGCTCCCCAGAACTCAGACGGAGCAGGCTGCAGAACAGTTCCCACAGCCTACGGAGCTGGGGGTGTGGAAAAGATCAACGGCGAGGGCTGCAGTTAAAGGAGCCTGTGCGCTGGTAATCCTCAGTTTAAAACAGAGGAGGGGGGGGAAGGAGCGGTGGTAAATCTGCGTGTCTTTAAGACGTTTTAACCTTTGGCCACTGCGTGCTGATTCACACATAGAATCTGCAAGCAATCATAGAATCACGGATTCATAGAACGGGTTGAGTCTAAGGGGACCTTAAATATCACCGAGTTTCAACCCCCCTGCCATGGGCAGGGATACCACCCACTAGATCATGTTGCTCAGGGCCCCATCCAACCCCGTCTTGAACACTTCCAGGGACAGGAATGTTAGAATCAATGCTTGCGGTGCTCAGTCCTGCAGTAGATTTGTCCAGAGTATTGTTCCTGAACAATCTCTCTTTCTCCACGCGGAAGGCGAACTGCAGGTCCTGGTGTGTGAGAAGGATGTTCTCAGTGCCTCTGCCCTTAAACCCCGCATCGGGGTTTGGCATTCCTCGCACGCTGTTCCGGCGGCGTACACCGGACTGCGTGGGCACGGCTGCTCTTTCATGCAAACCCACCGAATTTCAGTCAGAAACTTGCAGCGTTATGCTGCTCCGCAAAACCACAGGGGAAAAAAATAATAATAATCGCGGGTTCGCTAGCTCCGCGTTTTCCCACGACTGGCAGAAGAGGCTCAGCGCTGCCACCTCGCGTCCCGCGCCGCATCCCCGGCCTCGTCGAGCCCGCAGGAAACAGAATGGAGTTTCACGGGTTTTTAAGTTGTAAAACGCGGAGAAGCCTTGCCAATACTCTTAAAACTTCATTTTTAGACGGCAGCTGAATGCTCGCGCTTTATGCCTAGGCTTAAAATTTTGGGGAGCTGGAAGGTGCTCTCAGTCTGCCGCTGGAGGATTAGGGGTGGAAGCAATTAACTTTGAGGAAACAGCAAAGAAATTGTAGTAAAATGCTTTTTATAGAGTTTCACATCGTGTTCTTACACTGGCTTTATTAAGCAGCCCTAAATTTCACTTTTGTGGAGTTTTTGTTCAGGAAATTATAATCTTCTGTCCATCCCATATACACACTTTTTGAACCAAAATGAAATTGATGTGACTGCTTTGATGGGGAAGACACTTTACTCCTCACCTGGAGATGAATTTTTTTCATGGTGGCCAAGACCTTGCAGAACTTAACACAACCAAGTGAAAAGCTTCTTCAGCTTTTTCTTTCTATGTTTGCATATCAGTTTGGGGTTTGTTTGTTTTGCTTTAATTTGTGTCTGGAAACATGAGAATATTTTACTTGCTTTGTAGTTTAAACAAATTGATATTTATATGTAAAATACAACAGTTGGGGGTTGAAATCCTCCTGGATACCGTGCTGACAGGTGGAACAGCCAGAAGCTGCTGACTGCTCCCAGTCCCAGTTTTTCACGCTGCTGCACATGAATACCAAGAGTGTAAGGAAAGGCCAGTGCTTATTCCTGACACCAAACCCACTGCGAGCCTCCATTTCTGTAGATGTTGGTGGTATAGGGTAGAACGGATTTGATCTTAGCTTTGGGGCTGCAGGGGAAAAACACAGTGTGATTACTACTTACAAAGTGTAAAGGTGAGAAACTCCACTGATGTCACTGGATGTCGTCAACCTAGAGGAAAGCAGTATTTTATCCAGTCTTGACCAGAGGCTGTATGAGGAACCAATGTATTATTTTTGCAAGCAAAGCTATAATTTATTTTGTATCTTTGTAAACAGTCTCAGTAATGTAGGTGGCCTACCCAGGGAGGTACTGAGAATTCAGGATTTTTCTCAGCACTTCACAGCAGTGTTCTTTGAGTCCAGTGTGAGAGCTTAATATTCAAAGCCTGTTCTCAACCCAGCTAGAAACTCTGCTAAAGGATCCTGCCATAAATTTTCTTGCAAACATGTGCAATTTATTTTTAGACCTCTATCTTAGATATTTTAGCTGTATCCAACCATTATTTTGCTTCTGATTTAAAAGGTGTTTTTAACTGGTGTTGTGTAGAATAAAAATTTTCACAGCTGTTTTGCCTAATAGCTTTTCTGGTCCCTGGCCTGATGAATGATGTGAGGAATCTTTGGGAAGTAACACTGCCATTGTTTTTATGGTCTTACTGCCCCCTTTACCTGAATATTGGAGGGGGAGTTGATGCCATGAGGCCTTCAGGAGTGCTGCACAGCGCTGACCTCGCTCTCCTGCTTTTCTTCACTACTGATCCCGGCAGGGCAGAGGGAGGAGCACAGGAGATCTAACAGCAATTCACGAGAAGCACCTTACACCCTGGGAAAAACGCCGGACGGGGGGGGGCCCTGCTCGGCGGGGCGGACTGGCAGAGGCACGGCAGCACCTCCGCCCGAGGGCCAGTACCTGCCTGCCGGCTGCACACCGCTGCTTCCTCCCGCGGAACCCCTGCCGCTCTCTGGGAACCCGGCGGAGCCGGGCCGGGATTCCCAGCCGCAGCCTCTCCCCGGGATCGGCGGCAAGCGGGAGCGGCAGGTAGCGAAACGCGGGAGAGGGGTCGGAGGGTAAAAACGCAATAAGGGCAGCACCACTTCCTCGCTCCGCGCCGGGGCATTTGGGATGGGTGGCCGGGGTTACTCAGCGCCGTGACCGGCGCGGGACTTGGCTCTCGGCGGGAGG
>VWYP01013095.1:1803-14399 GCA_013400435.1 Pycnonotus jocosus
TTTTTAATCCAAAGAGATGAGCTGTTATTGTCCCCGAAGAAGCCTCTGACATCACATTTGTAACATCAAAAATAATTATGCTCCGTGGAAATGTGGGTCTTCCTTGGCAAGGATTCATGTGCTGCAAGGAGAGGCAGCTGCGTGGTATTTCAGGGCACCATGTTTGGGATAGGAAGTTTCTTTGTCTGACCACTTCTCTCGGTAGAACCATCCCTTTCCATTTTGCAAAAGAACTCTGTAATTCACTAGATGTGGATTCAAGTGTATCCTCAATTCACAGGGCATGGGCTGTCTGTTTAGCTTGGTTTATATTTACATTTTTTCGACTTTATCTTAACTTGTCAGTTTCCCAGATTGAAGAACATGTCAAGTTCGTTTTTTCTACTGACTGATTTCTCTACTCCCCAGTGTTTTTTGTCACTGGTTTGCTGAAACAGTATTTATATAGCTCCATTGGCTCTAAAGCTCTTACTCCTTCTAACGTTTTGGATTTTACAAGTGAAATGAAAATAGAAAAGAAATAGAGACAATCAAATGCCTGGAGCTTAAAACAAAGTATGTGCAACCTACCATCTCACTTGAAATTTAATAAAAGAAATAATTATGTAAATATAACATAGAGTTATAGATTTATATTTTGTTCATAACACATAGTGTAATATAAGTTGTATATTTTCATGTTTTGGTTTTATGTTATCATTCATGCCACAATAAATGAAGAAAAACAGGAGTTGATGTACTCTTTAAAAAAAAAATACAATGTGGATTGCCACCATCCTGGGTTTTTGGTTTTGGTTTTTGGGTTTTTTGTTTCTTTTTGCATTCCCCTTTTTCAGTATTACTGCCCTGCAAGGCACCAATAAAACAGCAAATGTGTTCTTTACCTATCCTGTGGTCTGTTTCCCACTTCTTACAGCAAAGGGTGTGCCAGCAAGCTTTCCTGTCAGGAGATCAAAACAGCTGGGTTCAGGCAGCAGAAAATGAGATTTAGATTCAGCTTTACCAGTCTGCTCCAAGATTCAAGATTTTCATCAAATCACAGGACAAAAAGATCACCCCATCTTTCAAATATTAGCATTAAAGCAGAAGGAGCAATTTCATTGTCAGGATGCTAAACCAGTGCAGAGGTTTGGCCCATGCCCACCTTGCCAAGCTGAGTTCTCTTGCCACAGGCTTGTGTGCTCAGACACCAAAGCATGCTCAGGGAAATACCCAATTATAAACACCAGTGACACAAAGCTACGAAAAAAAAAAAGAAAAATAGCTCAGCTCATAGTTAGTCAAAATGTCCCAACATGCTGCCTAAACAGTTCATGAAGTTTTGACAGCAGCATATGGCAGCAAGTGGGATGAAATGAATTTGTACCTGTTTTTGACAGTAAGTTATTCTGATGGGTGCTTACTCTCGAGTGCCTACGGCTTGACAGATGCCACTCTGTGGTTCCAGATTTCCTAAAGGGAAAAGGCAATATTTGGGAAAGCAGGGGGTAGCTGGTGGAGATCCTAGGAAGCTGTCCCCTCTCCTCTGGTTTGCCAGGTTGTCCTCTGTGCTTTCCTTGTGAGGTGAGGTGGCACCTGAAACTTCCCACCAGCAAAGCAGGGATGTGTTCTGGCAGCTTCCTGATGCAGCCAGGAGCACCTGCAGAGCACCTGTCCAGTGCTTTGGGCATGGGCTGCAGAAGAACCACATGGTGGTGGCTCAGGCCAGTAAAAGTCAGAATCGTTTAACCCCTCAAAATCCCTTTTTCTGATACTTTTCAGTTCCTGTCAGCAGCATGTGATGAAGGGAGCCCCTCTCTGGTGCTGACAAGGCACACACTGCCCACCTGGATCTCAGCATGACTGGGCAGGTGAGGACTTCTCACCACCCTACACAGAGATGGAATGACTTAGAATTTTTTTCTTTTACTTTTTTTTCCTTTTTCCGATGGGACCTGACAGAAGCAACAATATTCCCTAAGTCTGTGGTGGAAAAATGTCAAGGAGAACCTGAGAAAATCTAAGCTGAAGGTACATTTTAACTGTAATGTGTGTGGGTAAGACTGGGCTTTGCAAAACCAGGAATGGCAACTAGTTAAACCCTAAATATGAAGCTGAATTTTTTTTTTTTTAATGTTTCTAGTGTCCTTAATTGATATGGCCCAGACTTGGGAGTGGTGACAATTCTCTCCCTAGAACAAGTTGTGAGGGGGTTTTGCTTGGGGCTTTTTTTTAATTTTTTTTTTTTCCAAAAAACTTCTAAAACATTCCAGCAATTGCCTGTAGCAGGAAGGGAAGAAAACGAGGATAATTATGACATTAAACGATTTTAAAAAAGAAAAGACGTGTGACAATTAGCGCATTCCTACCCAGAGAGTAACATCCCGAGCTCTGAGTGTGTAGGAAAGTGAAAAGGCCCCCCGCAGGAGCCAGGAAAGGTTATGGGAAGCGTGTGTGCCTCACGAGGGAGCTCAGAGCTGTGACTTGGGCATCAGTGAGGAGAGGGTGCAGGGGAGCTTGTCAATAAAAGCTCTCAGTTAATAAATATTCAGCAATACTGCAGGAAAACGACGTGGGAGAAGAGCAGGCAGCGTCTGTGGGGCCAGCCAGTGGAAAACACAGGCTGGAAAGGTGCAGAAAACCCTGGGAGCATATTTATCTAAGGAATCTGGTGCCTGAGACCAGCAAGAGAGTTGGGAGTAGCTGAGTTCAGTGCCTGGGATGCTCTGTTGTCTGGTGGTGGTGCTTGCACATTGGAATCAGAGATTTTTGCAGTTAAGGACAAAGACAGGGAAAAGGAACAAGCACTGCAGCATCCTTGGCCTAACTGAGGAGGGCTGGTGGTGTGGGCAGCCCCAGGAGCATCAGCTGTGCCCCAGGTGCTCCACATCCCTGCAGGGCACAGGGGTGCCAGCCTGCCTTCCCTGCCCTGGGCTGGCTTTGCCAGGCACTGCAGCAGCTCCATGAGGGCTTTTCTCTGATGGGTAAATTTGATCTAAGTTAATGCAGAAATCCTGTGGATTCCCAGGTATGATTTGGAGCTGCTGCTGTCCAGCCCTCAGTCATGCAAACATTGCATCCATCACTGCAGCCACTGCATTTGTGGCATTGCTCAGCTGGGGCACAGGGTCCCAGCACCCACACACACACCTGTGACCTTCACTGACACCACACCTGGCCTGGCCACTGGGAGATCCAGCCCTGGGGGATGCCTGTATCCAACACCCTGACAGATCAGACAGTGCTCAGTGGTTTAGGGTTGGTTTTTTTTGGTTTGGGGTGGTTTTTTCCTGCTGGCAAAGCAGCAGGTGTCTGTGGCCAGGGAAGCAGGGAAAGGACCAGGTGCTCAGAGGGAGCTGTCCTCCATCACAGACAGATTCTACTCAGAGAATGGATGTGCAGCAAACTCAGCTGTCACCATCACCCAGCTCTGTATGGTTAAAGAGGATCTGATGGGGGTTTCCCACCCACCAGCCTGATCAGAGTGAACTGCTTGACACGAGATTAATAAATTCTTGATTTGGGTGCTGGTTATTTGCAGATTTACAACAATTTACCTTTTAGGATGCTTCTAAACTCGCTGTCAGAGGCAGCACAGAATGTTACTTTGACCAAAATCAGGCATGCCCTTCATCCTTTCCTTATGGAGGCCAAGCCTTTAGGAAGATGTTAAAGCTGCACCAAATTGCACCTCTCCACAAAAACCTAGAACACTTCAAGCAGGGACACTTCCAGTAGAGTTGTGCCTAAATGACAGTAAAAATGGTACATCCATCACTGAAAATCTAATTCAGAGCACGAATTTAAGGCTTAGCAAAAACTCTGCCAGCCCTGTGTGGCAATTCAAGCTGCAGTTTGAGTGGCTTTTTGAGGCAAGCTAGGCTTGGTGTGAATCTCAACAATGTTTAATCTTAGTTAGCAAAGCCAGGAAGGAGGAGNTGAGGTAAGCTAGGCTTGGTTTGAATCTCAGCAATGTTTATAATCTTAGTTAGCAAAGCCAGGAAGGAGGAGGGCTGGTGTATCCTAAATAATTGTATGTAAACTGCTGGCATAGGCAGGGTTGTAACCATAAGAAGGACACTTTTTAGGGCAAATTATCACCCCTGGAAAATGTTTCTGGTGATTTCAGGCAGCGTGGTGCTCCAGAGGGTGTCAGCCACCCTGATGGAGCTGCACAGAGCTGAGTGTGTGTGCCTGAGGATGGGGCTCAAGCTAAGCCCTGCAAAGCCCCTCCTCTGCCCCCACCAGAGCATCCCCACACAGGGATTTGTGTCAGTTTAACTTCACATTATCAGCACAACTTTCACAGGGGCTGAATGCCTAACCCACCAGGGATAAATCAATGCCTCCCCTTGTATTTAGCAGAGATATGACTTAAATACAGTAAGTAAATCAAAGTAATTATTTAAAATTAAAATGATTTAAGGGAGTTAATCTGGGAGGATGGCAGGGTGGTTACAGAAGTGGCTGGGACTTCAGCAGCTATTCCTGACTCTGTCAGGGACTTGCTCTACAACTTCAGGAAAATTACTCAGCCCGTCTCTAAGACTGCTATAATAATGCCTACTTCAAAGGGGTGTTATGAGGTTTAATTCATTAATGCCTGCAAAGCACTTTGAGATCTTTGGATTAAAGGCACTACAGTGCAAAGTATTATTAGCTACAGGAAAAGCTCTCAGACAAGCATGGCATTAAATGTCTGCAGTTAAAAAAAAAATAGGAAGAAAAAAAAACCACTCCAAAGATGAGCAAATTGTGGGTGGTTTGGGTTTGTTTTTTACTCTCTGGCCAGGTTTCCATTAGTCAGATCTGTGCTTTGCTAAACTGAAGCCAGGGATGGTACAGCTCAAGGTCTGATTTTGTTGTCACTTCTAAAGCTTCTTATATTTTTAACATAACTGTTTGGATTTGGGGCTTCTTTTGGGGACTTCATTTTGTCAAAATCCAGATTTTGTGCATCAAAAAGCCTATTCAACTTTCCTCTAAGGATATATTTACCCACTGAGTTAAACAAAAAGAGGAAAATAATTTTCCTTTGTATTGACAACTTAAGGGTTTATTTAATTCAGTTTGTGCATTTACTTTCCCAATGAAAAGTCTATTCCACTTTATTTTAAAGGGCTGAGATTTTCAATATTGGTAATTATCTGGAATACAGAGGGATTTTTTTAACACAAAATGGGGGGTTTTATCTCTTGTAGAGCTGATCCACCTACTGTGAGCGCAATTGCAAACAGACAAATGGGATTGACACCCAGAAATGGACGAAATAGAGGAAATTTTTTTAGTGACTGCCTTGCTCCCAAGTATTAATTTATTTCTGATATTAAGTTTCAAGAGCGAACAGCCAAAGGTAGCAGGTTGTTTCTGTGGGTCCAGATTTAAATCCTGTCTGGTATTCTCATTCACTTGGTGCCTGTGCATCAGAGTCCCACAGGGCAGGGATGAGAGGATTCCTCCCATCAAAACCAGGCAGCAAAGGTGAGGATACAAGAAATGTTCCCAAAACAATGTGCTGAGGAGCACTCCTAAAGCTGTCACATCTACCTTGTAACCTGAATTCATACAGATCTTACTTAGCTTTTATTCTTTAGACTTTTGAAACTTTTCAAGTGGAACCTATTGACTTAAAAATAAACATAACCAACAGCCCACCCTCATCCCCCTTAATGAAAAGGCAGCAACACAACAGCTTAGAAATTTTTTATTATTATTTTTTAAAGCATTTCTGACTTCAGCGAGGGAAACCTTTTAACTTCACTTTGTTTCCTGGTGCCATTGAAAGAGAAGACAGAGGAAGTGAAGTATGAGTGATTCTGGCTCCCAGAGATGCTTTGTTTCTCTTCTGATAGAATCTGAAACTTCATGTAGGTGGTGGGTAGAGCCATCGTAACCTGCTTTCTTCTGACTGAATGGGGAGGGTCAATATATTATCGTATCAAGGGAGAGGAAATTACACGGGCATTCCCCCCAGACAATAAAGACGATTCTGACAGCATGATCAAAACAACTGGAGAACTTTTTTCTTTTCTTACAGACACACCGATGTTTAAATGACAGCTGAAAGCAGATGATGGACTAAACACATTATTCTCTGTTCCATGGACTTTTTTATAATAGAAGTATATCTTGAAGCCTATATTCAAGTTGATCAAATAATAAGTCAATTTGTCAATAAAACAGATTAGGCAACCTGTCTGCTGAGATGATATCTGTCAAACAACATATTTTTGTTAACACAATCTGGAAGCGAATGCCTTCACAAAATACAATGCATAAAAAACCCCGCAGTGCCACTTTTAAGTTTATTGAAACAGAGTTCTGCCTTGTTTCAGTTGCAGGCATTTAGGCTTCCTTTAAGATTTAGTTGCTAGCTAACAAACCCCAGTTTGGAAAAGACTAGAAAGAAGTGTTAATGGCCTGGTGGGCACTGTCTGCTGCCAGGATGTGGAAATATTCCCAGGTTTCTTGGCAATGTCCACTCTGTGGGCACAAGTCCTCATCAGTGGGGTTGGTGCAGGGGTATTTTCATTGCTCCACTCGCTGTTTTTTCTCCATTCCCCCCCGTTTTTCCCTGCTGTTGCTCACTACAGAGACATGTTCAGCATCCGATGTGCCTTGTCACATCACGAGCGCTGTCACGGCGCTCGGCAGATCCCGGCGTGACGCTCTGACACGTTGTGCACGCTGAGGAAAAGAATCCCTGGGAGCTGTTGGGCCCTGATCTGGGCTCAGCAGCACTGGGGAGGATCTCTCAGTTTGCCCTGTGTGACACAAAACACGACAAAAAGCACTGAGGAGGAAGCAGTGGCGTGCACAAGTGCACAGAGTGATCAAACACGAGCAATGCGGAGATAAACCACGTAGAGACATTGCTGAAAATACGTATTGATGGCTCTGGGGGAGCTTGGGCTGTCCAATTTAACTAAAATCAGTGCCTGCAAAAGGCTAGAAAGCTTTGATTTGGGGAAATTTAGATTAATCAGTCTCAGATGCTAATGGATTTGCCAGGTGAATTTGGAACCAGGTGGTTTAGTTTCTGTGGTTTTTCTCCCACTCCCTCCCCGTGCTAATCCCAAGTCATCCTCAGGGAAATGGGGCTGGTTCAGAAACTCAGATTCTTCTTTCCCAGCTGGGGTGAAACTTGTCATATGCACTCATAGGCTGAAAGTTCAAATAGAACTGTTTGGGGTTTGATTTATGTTTTGTTGAGTTTTTTTTAAACAGAACTTGGTAAGTATTTTGTTGCTCAACTATCTGATGCAAAGGCTGAGGAAAACTGAAGCTGCTCCAAAGTGTGAACAGGCTGTAACAGGAGGATCAGCTGTGGTGCCTGAAAACCAAGCAAACAAACAAAAAATAGGATTAAATCCTGACAGAGATTTAAGGACTTTCCCACCCAAGCTTGCCTCTACAGATTCAGGCTGCTGTTAAGAATTAATGAACTAATTTGCTACTGCTCTCAATATTGCATCAGCACCTCGTGGGACAGAAGAACTTCCATTCAGAAAAATCTTTCCAAAAACTCTAAATAGGGAAAGTATATTCTGAAAGGTATAGATTAATTTAAAAATAATTAAAACTCTGCAGAAAATGTTTAAATGCAGCAGTGGAATGAGATGGGTACTAAAAAAAAAAAAAGAAGTCCAAAAATCCCTGTCAAAAACTTACATCAAAACATTCCTTTTTGCAGTGAAATTGTTATAAAAAAAGTCAAAGATATTCCCATAAAGTCTACTGAGGAGCTCATTCTGGTTCTTGCAGTGAAAATGCCCATTTACAGAAGTGAGAGGCACACCTGGTAGGAACCTGCACTTCCCATTTATTTCTCCAACCCTCTGAGTTGATGTGATCCCATGGCGATGTCAGGAATGCTCAGTTATACACCCAGCCCTACAAACCTTGAAGCATGAGATAGCCAGCAATCTACTCTCATTCAGAGTCGTTCAGAACAGTTTGGCATGTGTCCACGTTGTGAGTAACCAGTGTTACCCCTAGCAATTGCTCTTTAAAGCAAAAACATGTGCAAAATGTCTTCATTCAGCCTAGTGGTATCATATGTCAATCAGACTCAGGATGCAGAACTGGCCAGCAATATCCTAAAAAAAAAAAAAAAAGAAATCATCTCTCTTGTTTGAATCACTTCGAATTAACTTGACTCTGTCATGTTACTGGCAAGAATATTCTCTCTTGAGCATCTGATTTCGGATTTTTTCTCCTTTTTTTTTTCTTTTTTTTTGATTGATTGTTTGGTTGGATTTTTTGGTCTTGGTCTTTGGAATTGCCTGCAAGTTCCAAGGTCCTGGTTTATGATTTACTAGACCAACTTAGCCTGGGGCTTTGGCAAGCAATGGAACATTGTCTACAGTGCACTGAGGCTTACTGACACCTTTCAAAACCTCTGCAAGTTTGTAAACCAAGCAGTAGTTCATCCTGCAGGAATAACAATGGATTTGTGAATTTATGCAAACAGAAATGATGGGTATTAATGACAACGTTTTTGTGTGTGTATGATATGCATATGCTTATATTTATGTGGCATTAGCTGTTTGCTTTGTGTCTTAATGATGGCACTGGAACTTGTTAAGCTAAAGCCAGAGAAAGACAATATTGAACTAAAATTCTATCAGATCCTCAGACTTCTTCTTTTTAACAAAAAATAATAAAAAAAAAAAAAGTGAGCTGGTTTTGGTTTTGACCTTAACATCCGTGTCTTCTTCTTCCCTGCTCCAAAAAGAAATGGCACTGCTGACACCTGATGCTAACATGTGGTAAATCCCAAATATCTACAGCACAGCGTTGGCATGATTTTCCTGAGATTTCCCTGAAGAGTTTCTCTGTTCCCAAATCCAGTTCTTTCAGTTTTTCATTCTGTCCTAGATGACTTTATATAGGATTCACAGATTTAGAGAGAATAACACCAATTTTACAGTGTTTTTTTCCACTGGAGATGAAGACAAGGCCCCCAAGACCCCCCTTTTCCCAGCAGAGCAGGCAGAGCCCTGTGTAACCCAGAGAGGAAAATGCCTGCTGCTGCAGTTCACAAGGTATCAGTAAATGGTTCTATTATTAGCGTGCCTTCAGCCACCCTGATGCTTTCATAACCCTCAACATGAAATGTTTGTGTGGGCTGCTCAGGGACCTCAGGCCAAGGTGTCAGTGGGGTGGCTGATCTACCATGGCACTGATGTGTCAGGAGTCACCTCTCCTCGGAGCCACCACCTAAATGGGAGGGAAAGGCCAGTGGCAGCACTCACAGAGTGGAGCAGCCCACATAGAGCTGTAAAATAAAATATCCCTGTGCTGTGAGCAGGTCAGGTGTGTGTGGTGTCCCTACACAGGCTGCTGCTGCAAGAAAATCCTTCTCTCACCCCTCAACTGGCAGCAGCTCAACCCCACTGGCTTTGGTGGTGTTTCCAGGGGTGGGGGAACATTATTTATCTTCAAAAAGTGACACTTATTGAACTTGCTGTGCCTCGATGCTGAACAACTCTTTGTAATCATTACCAAGAGATGACATCACTGAAACTTATTTTTGTGTCATTATCCTCGCCCAAGGTAAATAGGAAATGTTGTCATGCCATGATGTGATGTAAATATGTCCTCATAATTTGTCTTTACACATCATAAATATTTTATTCTATGACATTATTACACTTCCAGATATCTTTTTCCATATGAATAGTAATTGCTCAAAGTATTTACTGTAATTATGTCACTTGATGAAATTACAGTAATTACATCGAAAAATGATAGCCCATGACTAATGAGTTAAAATAGCACGGAAATTCACACAAAAAAAATACATTAAAAGTGTAAAGGATCTGAGGCAAACTTACAAAAGCAAGGAAATCCACAATTAAGAATTGAATCTCTAATAACATTTCAGTGTACTACAACTTTACCTTATGTGGCAGAAGAAGGAAAGGAGGGAAAAAAAAAAAAAAAACAACAAAAAGAGGTATTACCTGAAGAGGAATAAAGTGCAAAAGCAAACTGCTGCAAAGCATAACCTGTGTGTTTTGTACAGGGTGCACAGCAAGATAGGCCAGTGCTGCACAGCAGCGTTCAAAGGTGTTTCATCAGGAATAAAAAGCAAAGGACTGAAGTCTCAGTGAGGTGAGGAGCTGTTCCCTGGGGTGAAGTTTCTACCCAGGGACCATCAGGGAACAGAATTCTTTGATGGGTCAGGATAAAATCACTGGAGAGCTGCAGTGCCAGACTTAGGAGCAGGGTGGCTGGCAGGTCCCAGGAGCCTGTGTGAGCCTCCCAGCAGATTTGGAGCTTTGATACCTAAGCTGTGCTCACAGGTGCTGTAATGCCACTTCCTTCTGCAGCAAAAAAAAGTATTTTCACAAAGGTTGGTACCCCCAGCAGCCACCCAGGGTGCTGCTCCACACCCACACTGTGTCCTTGCTGCCACTTGCACCTCAGGGAGGCATGAGTCCCTCTGACAGAGAAGATTCACAACCAAACCTTTTGGATTCAGACATTCAGGACAAGAAGAGGGTTCTTCTTATATTCATTGGCAATTCCATTCTTATTTTCTACATGAAAATAAATTATTCTGTGCTTAAATGCTGGTGGTACCTGAGAAGCAAAGAGGAAGCACTGATGCTGATTTTGCTGGTTTCCTTCCTGGCTGAGGAGTGAGCCATGAATTTAACCACAAGAGGAATCCAGGGCTGGTCACCTCCTCCTTCCACAGCTGGTGCTCTTGTTGATGCCAGCAAGGCACAGAACCACCATGGACCTCACTGATTTTGAAGTTGTTCCCAAGCTGCTTTCAAACTGAGGTGCCCAAATTGCACTTTTCACCAGGTCAGGAAACCCCACTGAACTGAGCCATCACTGCACAGGAGAAGAGAACTTGGTTGAGATGAATTACAAGACAGACAGACAGACAGACTGGGGTGGGAGGGTCAGAGAGACAGGGAGAGAAAAGTGGAAAAAAAAAAAAAAAAGGAAATAAGGAAAAGGGGAAAGCGAGAAATTCTGTTTCCAGTTAGAATACCCAGTAATAATTTAATATATGGTGCCATTTTAGAAAATGTGCTATTCATATTTATGAAAGGCTTAATAGATGCAGCTGCATCCTTTAACAAATTATTATAAGGCATGGTATGAAAGGCATTAGTAAGAAATGCTTAACAGATGATGCTGTGACAAGCTGTTACAACGCGTGTTATAAGACGTCAATATTATTAAATCTATGGGCTTGCTTAGCACATGAATATAAATAATTTTTATGCATGCTACAAATTGCCATGCTTTATTAATAATGAAGTGTTTATAAATGGAACCCTACTGTAGAGCATTATTAAATGCAGCTACTCAGAGGACCTTGGAGTAATACTGTAGTAGAATGATCATGCTGAGACACAGACTAGAAAGGCTGCTTTATTTTACTGTCTGAGTCGACACGGGTTCAAACACACTGGGCTTTGATTCCTGAAAGCCCATGTGGTAGGGCCACCAGTAGTCACTGGTTGAAAGCTGCTGTTGTCACATTCTTTGTTGCTCTGAAATCACTCTGGCCTCACCTACATGGGATTTACACCAATGTAAGCACGAGCAGCAGTGGAGTAACTCCTGATTAACCCTGCTGTAAGTGATACATGCTGGGGGCCACGTTATTCTCCTTCCCAAGTGAGAGCTGGCTGAAAGGGAACTGTGTGTTGTAAGGCATTCTTCTGGGGGAAAGAAAAAGCCAAAAATAAGAAAAAACAGCGTGTGTGTTTGAAAAGGTACATTCCCCTGCATCTCAGATTCTGCCCTTCCAAAAGAATCAAAAAGAAACATCTTTGCAGGGCTTCTTACTGCACAAAAAAATTCATGTTTTTCCAGAAGTTACCATGACTCAGCAACATGCAGGAGAATCATCTGTTCTGGGCATCATGCAGGAAAGCATTGTTGGCTTTTATTCTTTTGACTATTTGATGCCTTCATGATTGATGTTTGAGCCTCCAGTACCCTGTGGGATGTACCAATGTCCTTACAGAGAGAGCTGCCATAGAACACACGCCCTGGCCTGCAGAGATTGAGGCTCCTTTAACAAAATGACATACTGTGTGATGGCAAACAAAGTTTTCTACATTCTCAGTTACTTTTTTTTTTTTTTCCAAAAAAGCATTTTAGCAAATGTTTAAAGTGGATGGGGGGGAGGGAGGGGGCTGTTTTTCAATCATTTACCTTTTAAGGCTAACAGTTTTTTAAATAGTTTTTAAAAAACCCCATGTTATTTTGATAATGGGGCCTGAAATATAGTGAGAGGGCCACAAATGTGAGCACAGAGGTGAGAAGGTGTGTAAATGTCCATAGCTGGGGGTTTCAGTGGAGGCAAAACCACTCAGCTGACTTGGTATCATGTACCATCTGGGGAAAAAAAAAGGATATATGAGCATCACTCATGTCCTGATGCAGAACTGGGCAATCCCTCTTCTCTTCCAGCTCTGCTCCCCTTAATGCCAGCAGTGAGAGCAAGGGGATGCAGACCTCTTCATGTATCACCTCTGTTATCACTCAGGAACTGAAAAACAAACCAAAATATTACCTAACTGCATGAAGCTCATAAATGGTGCAGATGGTTTCATTCTAAGTTCTGGGCAAAGGTTCAA
>VWYP01013095.1:17185-47528 GCA_013400435.1 Pycnonotus jocosus
AAAAAAAAAAAAAAAAAGGGAACAAAGCAAACCACTTTGGAACCAATATTTTCTGGAAGGGAAATTGAGCAATGTGTGTCTTGAACTTATGATTGAGAGAGCTAAAGAAAATGTGTCTTTTGGAGAGATAAACATTTGTGTTAGCAATCTGGAAGGACTACCAGGGCTGAGGAGCCACAGCTCCATCAATGCTTCCAGGAGCTGAGTGTGCCCTCCAGCTGCACTGTAAATCCCTCTGTCTATCCATCACCTATTATCTGGCAATTTTTCTCATTATTACTTATTACTTACTATTATTACTTATTCATGTATTGGCTGCACTTCTTTCTGTTATGACCCAAGAAGGCAACCACGAGACCTACAACAGCAAAGAACTTTTTTTTTTTTCTGAAATAAGGACTATTACTAATTCTGAGAATATTTAAAGTGTTCAGCTTGAACATACACACACACAAACACACACNCTCTGTCTATCCATCACCTATTATCTGGCAATTTTTCTCATTATTACTTATTACTTACTATTATTACTTATTCATGTATTGGCTGCACTTCTTTCTGTTATGACCCAAGAAGGCAACCACGAGACCTACAACAGCAAAGAACTTTTTTTTTTTTCTGAAATAAGGACTATTACTAATTCTGAGAATATTTAAAGTGTTCAGCTTGAACATACACACACACAAACACACACTGGACAAAGTTGATTGATACACACTGATGTGCCTGGAGATGTTCAAGCTCCATCCTGTGGTTTAATGCAAGTTAATCTGAGTGCTTGCCCATGGGCTACCTCATCCCTTCCCTGCACAACTGTCCCAGTCCCAGGCCATGAACACACAGTAAATATCTAACACAAGGGTTTGGAGGACAATCATATTTTCTGATGCAGATAAGGACATCTGGGTAGGTATGAGTCACTGTTCTGAAGGCCACATTTGTATTTTTCATGGTGTGGTTATTTAAAGAACAAGAATCCCTTGATCTAAAAATTCTCTGCTTGTCTTGCTGCCACTCACCTGATCCCTGATCTGGAGCTGCAAAATTAATTTACTCCTCACCATATAACACAGAGCTGAGCAGAATTAGAAAAGGTCTGTGTCTTATCTCTGGAGATGCCAAATCCTTATCTGCTAACACTGCACTTGACAAAAGGGGAGGAAAACCACAAGTACTTTAGACATAATAGTGTATATAGCTGGAGATATCTAGGTATTCTTATCTTTCTAATAATGGTATTCTGTGGCATAGGAATTTGTGCTTATTCGAGGTACCCAGAATATTTTGATAACCCAAAATACAGACTGCTGGATTTTAATCTGTGAAAGGACTGTGTCATACAGTTCAGAGCTATCCCACAGATGGGTTTCCTGGTCACACTTTGACTATTTGTGGTGTTAAAATTAGAGATTTTCACATGGCTGTCCCTCACCTTGACCACAACCATCACTCCCACCACACTGCTGGTTTTTCTGAGCTCTAGATGATAAAATACAGACCTTGCTTAAATATTCTTCAAGACAATAAATGGAAGATGTATAAGGCAGCATGGGTTTGGGCTATTCCTTTCCTTAAAACATTTAGATGGAATAAGAGGAGAATACTAAGCAGCTGGTGAGTTAGTCAATGAACTGTGCACCCACGTGTTTGTAGTTTTATGTTCCAGATGTAACAATAAACATCTGGTGGGAAGCTGCCCAACAGGACTATTCATGAGATACACTGGTGCCCTTTACAGGGAAGTATTACACTTAAAATGGACATTGGTTTTATCCTTTTGTTCTAAGTGCTGAAATAAGTCAAAGATGCCACCACACAGCTAAAAATCCAAGTCAAAGCACAGATCCAAGCAGATGCTGAGTGTGACAACTGCTCTCTGCAGAAAGAAAGTGCAAAGTCTGGTTTTTAAATAAGGACTCTTCAAGATAATAAACAAATAAAACTACCATTTAGCTGTCATGCTGCATCATTTTCTATCTCACCCAATGCTCCTGTAATTGTTGCCAGTGATTCCAAGCATGAATTGCATGGTGGGGCACAGAAAATTGTTAAGGTAATAGGTCAGGTTACATCATTGCCACCATAGGTTTTCAGGAGCTCTCAAACCCTGTTCACCAGAAGTGTGCATTTAAATGAGGCTCACACTGAGTTTCAGCAAAGCCTACTTAACTCTTGCTGGTTCAAAATCCACAGCACAGAAAATGGCATCGAAATTCAACAGGCATTTTAAAACTGGTTTAGGTGACCTCCATACTCTTTGGGGGTTTGGTATGCAAAGTTTCCCTATCCCGTTGCTTCTGTGAGTTGGATATTGGTCTATTCTGAAGTAACTATTGTTATTTTGCTGCACCTGGGTTTAGGAATATATTTTTAAATTAATTTTTACTTCAGAAAGAGGTTTGTTCCTCCTTTCTTTTTAAATTATCCTTGTAGTGATAAATCAAGACTCCTCATAGAGCTGACATTTTGAAGTTGACCTCTGGCCTTCCCCAGCTCCTTTGCTTTGCACAAAAGTGTGCAGTGACACCCAACTCACACCTTTCCCTGCTGGCCCATGGCTGCCTCTTCAGCACTTGCCTTTCATCTGAACTCATTTCTTGCCCTAGGTTCAATGCAAAGATAATTGTTGTAGTGCTACATTTTCACCTGAGGTGTTGAAGGCTGTGTGAACACCTGGGATAACTCCATAACTGAGCTAATTCTACACTCGTCATTCCTGCAGTTTGCTTCTTTCTGACTGCAACAAGGGCCTTTCTGACTGTTTACAAGGGCCTGGAGTGACAGGACAAAAATGGCTTCACACTGACAGAGAGTAGGTTTAGATTGGATATTAGGGAGGAATTCCTCCCTGTGAGGG
This sequence comes from Pycnonotus jocosus, assembly GCA_013400435.1. Taxonomy (NCBI): domain Eukaryota; kingdom Metazoa; phylum Chordata; class Aves; order Passeriformes; family Pycnonotidae; genus Pycnonotus; species Pycnonotus jocosus. The sequence goes on from VWYP01013095.1 coordinate 20,043, forward strand.
TGCCCAGAGAAGCTGTGGATGCCCCATTCAAGGCCAGGTCAGACGGGAATTTGAGGAACCCGGTCTAGTGCAAGGTGTCCCAGCCCATGGCAGGGAGGTTGGAACAAGATGACCCCTAAGGTCTCTTCCAACCAAGAGTTCCAACCACTCTATGATATCTAAACAGGACAAACATCCAATTTGTTCCCCTCTTTTTACTGTGGTGTAAGGTACAGCTCCATCCAGGTGTAGATGCCCAGGAGCTACATGAAAACATATCTGGGATCTCCCAAACAGGCTGCAAGCACCTCTCTCACAGGGCATCCTGAGTCCAAACTCATACACAGCAACAACAAGCAAAGCAAATAAACCTCTTCAATACACCTTTCATATTTTTATGTCTCCAAAGGTTTGGGGTTTTTTACAGCTTCAGTAAATATTGTGTTAGAAAAATCAAGAATTGTTCTTCCTCTGGGCTGCACAGCAACTGCTACAGCAATGTAAAACATCAATTAATATCATTTTCATATAGCATAAAGCAGCACTCATTAAGACAATACTAAGTTATATTATGTGATTTTATTAACTCATATAAGTAAACACAGATTGCATTAAAAGCTGTTTCGGTTTTATTTTTTAAATGTTTATATTTGAAAGAATAGCCCAAACTACAGAAGTCAGTTATTTTCTGAAGCTACAAAAATTAGCTGCCTGCAGATCAGCTTAATTTAAAGGCTTTCTGTCTTCTTTGAAAAGGTTAGGAAAACTGTGGCCAAAGAAGACCCTGTGAACCTACTTATTAAGATTTCAAAAGCTTTTTGACAAGTTCCCATAAGATGAGAGCATGGAATAAAATAATTATGAATCAAATGATAGAAAAAGCTCATAAAGAAATTAAACCCACTTTAAAGTCTGACAGTCTCACTTTGTTTTAATCATTTTCTGCCACAGTAACATGTGGCTGCAGTAAAAGAAACAACAAAAAAAAAGCTACTACTGTGCAATGTTGTTTCATCTGGGCTTCAGGCTCTCGTATGGAAAAGTTAATTCAAAAAACTTTCCAGACTGTCTTAGAAAAAGAACTAAAAGAACTGAAAAAGCATCTTGCTAATGGAAATGTTTTAGGAAAAAAAAAAAAAAAAAAAGAAAAAACCAAAACCAAAAAAAACCCCCAAAAAACACAATCCAACAAACCAAAAAATACCCAATCAAAAAAAACCCAAAAAACAAAACAAAACAAAACAAAACCCAAAAAACCAAAAAAAAACCAACCCAACATAACAACAAAACAAATTTAATTTGAACTTTAAGTTTGGATTGGCAAAGTGTCGTGCACAACACAAATCCCAGGCACTGTTGTCACCCACTGTGAGATGTCTACATCTGCAAACTCTGCAGAGCAATGGCACTTGACACTGTCTCAGGATTTGGGCTGATAGAAGAAATAATGCCCTGTACATATGCTGAGATATCCAAAGACACAGAGGAAACTGGAAAGACAGCATTCATAAAAGATGCTACATGTTTGTTGTCAATATGTTGAATGAACATTTGCCCTCTGGACTATATATATTTCAATAGATAATCATCTTTTCCAAGCATTTCCATTTTGCTGTCAGTATTGTATATGACAAGTTTTTATTTTGCTCCTGATGATGATAGTGCCTCAGTCTGTGTTGCATTTCATGGGAGCAAACTGTCTGCAGCATAATGAAGACCACTATGGCTCAGCAGACGATGGACAGATACAGCTTTTACCAGCACAGTAACTCATTAAAATATGAAGTAGATACTAATACTGCTCTGAAAGGCAGGAAAAGCACATTTCCTTGTATTCACTGTGGGCTTTTTCATTATTTTTATCTGGAAACAATGTAAAGGTATACAGATATGCACACACACAATTACTCTTCACATAATCACATTCTCACTGCAGGGACAATGGCCTTGGTATGGAAATCACCTTGACTAAGACAGATAAATGGTTTGTGTGCCTTGAAAAGGCTTCCTTGCTTCGAGAAAATAAAAAGAAGTAACACCACCTTTCTGTTTACCAGATAGAGGCAATGCATTATAAAAACCCCAGAAGCCTTTTCAAAATAAAATTATGTGAGCTTTTCTTTAACCCGTGGATGCACACATCCCTGAACTGTGGTAGTACTTCACATGTGTTAGAAAATAACAATATAGCATTGCATCCACTAAATGCACAGTTTCCACATCTGCATTTTCACTCACTATCTCACAAGGGATTCCTGTGCTGTCAGAAATATCTGGGCCCAGTGAGATGCTACAAAATTAATCTTAAACCCCATTTTAAACCAAGTGTTCTGCACACCTGTTGCAGAGTGAAGCCAGGCTTGTGTTCCATACATTTTGCATGGGCAGATGTGCCAGGACAGCTGGGAGAAGAGATTCCATCCTGCAGTGCACGTGCCAGCACAGACCACAGATCCACTGGTGCCACAGATAACACTGATATTCACCAGATTCACTGGTTGAACCTCATTCTGACAACTTTTTTTTTTTTTTTAAGCATGCCAGCAAATCTTGAAGTTCATCAAACAAGAGAAAGAACAGTTATTGATGTATTAACTCCATCTAAACTAGCAAAATTTTGATGGTCCCATTTCTTATCCTGTTAAGGCACTCCCAAATTAAGAAACCGATAAATGCCTAAGAGAGCACCATTTTGTGATCCTCCAGTAAGACATGGAAGCCAGCCCGTGTCATTAGGGCACCCTGAAGCCTGGCTCCAACTTTTAATAATTGGTGTAAGAGCCTGCTGAACCCTGCTGAGATGGAGCATAATGAAATGCCAGACAATGTCACTGCGAGTCTACAGTGCAAAGCACAGGCAAAACAATGTCAGTGGATGTCTGCATAGACAATGTTATGATTTGAGGAAAGGCAAAATGCTGTCAATGGGAGTCTATATGCTGTAGATAGCATCACCACAGCATGTGAATAAAGGCAAAATGATGTCAGGGCAATACACAATATGCTCAAGACAGAATATATTTAGTCTGAATGGAAAATCTGTCATGTAAAAGAGCTGCATTGATTCTCGTCTTCCACAGTGATGTGTTGTCATTTTTTACACTAACTGTCTTTTTTATTTAGATTTACCCCCATAGTCTGATCTGAGGGGTTTTTTTCATATTAACACTCCCCTTACTTGCCACAAGCAAGCCCACTACCACTGACTTTTTAACCTCTGGATTGTGTTATTCAAAAGAAAAATGGATTTTATCCAAAATCTCGACTAAAAAAATCCACAGTAGAATCAGCAGGTCCAAGAATTGGATTAAAGAAATTAAACGCACTTGCCTATAAAATACATGGCTACATACACACACATATGTCTACCCAGACAGAATTCTAACCACCTCTAATCAGGGGAAGTAAAGTTACTGAGGGGAAAACAGATTAATTTTTTTTTTAATAAATGTATGATATTTATGCCTAAAAAGCTCTGGTCATAACCTTGCATGATTCACACTTCTGTAAAATGTGGCCTCATACCCAAATTAATTTAATTGATATAAATTTCATTATTTTTCTTTAAGGATAAGATTATTAAACTCTGGCTCCAAGTAATTTCTTGTTTTCTGCATGGTCCTTATGATGTCAGTCAAACCTTCAGGTCCTAAATTGTCAGGTGATTTCTGTCAGGGCAGTGATGCTTCAGCTGCCAGGGGAAATGAAATGTACCCTGTGTATTTTGGGCCCACCCTGCCCTCTTCACAGTGGAGGTGCAACCTCCATTTCAAAGCTTTTCCAAGCAGCCAGTTTCATTCTGACTCCAAAGAAAGATTTAGAAATTGTCACAAAGTTCAGACTCACCTGGTGTGCTTAGGATGGATGCCTGGACTCTGATATTTGGGAACACCTTCTTGTAGTGCTTCTTCAAAGCAGTGGAAGAGCAAAGTTCTGGGGAGCTTCAGACTGCTCCTTCTCACCCAAAATGCTGAAGAATTCCAGTTTTGAAAGAAGAATTAGGGTTTTAAAATCTTGATTGGTATGGGAGCTGGGTTCTATGGAGGTATTCAGGTGCAAAACTGAAAGCATCCCAGGAAAAACTGCCTGGGGGGGTCGAAACAATCTTGGGAACTTGGCCATTCAAGTGGGCTGATTAAGTGGTGGAAAAATAAGTTATCAAGGAAGAAGGCCAATTTTAGACAGAGCCTTGGCTGTGTTCTATCATCCCTGCAAAAAGTTTTTATTTTGGTTAGCAGAATTCTTTGGAAAAGATCAATTCCATAGTGCTCCACCTATATCTTTGCAAGGATGCTCCAGTGTCTTGAGAAAAATCACAAATTCAGATCCAGCCATGATAATCCTCAAGTTTTTATGTAGACAATCTTAGTCCAAATTTTTCTTGCTTTTGCTGTTTTGAATTTCAACCTTTATATTGCGGTAGCATAGTGTTTCCATGCTTAATTTGCCTCTCATCTGGATAATGATAATGAGCTGTTATTGACTGGCATTTCTAGTTCAGTGCAGCAAACATTGGGTAGGATTCATAAAATGCTCCTCTTATGCCAGCTGAAATTAGTAGTGGTTTTGAGGCAGAAGGCCAGATTCATCAAAAGGATAATGGGCAGATATATTTTTTGTTTGGATTTTTTAGAATTTTAATGACCAAATTGCATTGCTATTCTTTGTTTATCTATTTTTGAATTCTATCAGATAGCTTTCGTGATAGCTACCTAATTTCTGTATTTATAGGAAACTGGCACAAATTGAGAAAACAGAACAATTCCATGTTTATGAAGCATGAATTCTCACAGTAAATGTCAATATAATGTGCATTAATAGGAAAAAATTCTACAGTAAATCACATATATATTTAATATGTGATTCTTTTGCATGATGCCTCCAGCTTGGCTATTTAGTGATGTAGTGCCCATCTGCAATGATGCTCCAGCAATATCCAGAAATCAAGAAGCTCCATCCATTTTGGGAGGTAAGAGGGAGTTTTGTCTGAGCTGGCTTTGCAGGGAAAGCTAATTTGGTTTAAAATGCATCATGCACGTGTATATTTGCAAGGTAAATGTGGTCCATATGTGGTGTGTTTGCCAGACTTAAAGAAAATAAGGAATGGGCATCATTTTGGCAGTTTGAGAACTGCATTTGTGGTGTGTACATCTTCTGCCAGTGCCCACTTGTATCTCAGGCTTAAATTTAGCACGGAATTTCCTCTCCTGGTGAATGTCTTGGAAATATGAGAAAATGTGGGGTTTTTTCACACTAAAATGGTTTAGGAAACAGACCACAGAGCATCCTGAATTAAGCAGCAAGAGGACTGTGTCTGCTCAGATGTAGCACCAAGGGAAAAAGGCATTTGCCACATACAGGACCAGCTTGTCCTTTGGAGGCTGCAGAGGTGTAGAGAAAGATCCTCTTAAAAAAAATATTGAATCAGTCAAAATCCCCACAAAAATCATCTTTGGAACAGCACACTAGCATGAAAATCACAGGAGTCCACAGAATCCCAGAGGATCAGATTGGAAAAGGCCTCAGACTACCAAGTCCAACCTGTGACCCAACACCATCGTGCCAACCAGACCACGGCACTGAGTGCCACATCCCATCTTTCCTTAAGCACCTCCAGGCATGGTGACTCCCCCACCTCCCTGGGCAACCTGTTCCAACATCTGACCACCCTTTCTGTGAAGAAATTCCTTCTGATGTCCAACCTGAACCTGACCTGGCACAGCTTGAGGCCATTTACTCTCATCTGGTCACTGATTACCCGGGAGCAGAACCCAACCCTCACCTGGCTTCACTCTTCTCTCAGGCAGCTGTAGAGAGTGAGAAGGTCCCCCTGAGCCTCCTTTTGTCCAGGTTAATCACCCTCAGCTCCCTCAGCTGGTCCTCACAAGACATGTACTCCAGACCCTTCTCCACAATGTGCTGGTTCAGGACTCAGGCTCCTGCAAGCTGAAGCAAAAATATTAGAGGGTAGGTCATCCAGAGCCTTAGACCTTCAGTTGTTCATCCTTTGCCTTGATCCATTAAAGTCAAAATCTTTTCTGCATGGCTTCTGTGAGGCAAGCCTTTGATAACTTATTTGTTCTGCTTCATGGCAATGTGGCATCTCCAGACTCTTCGTGTTCCAGCTAAGAAGACAGAAATGATGTCTGGATCACAAAAAAGCTCCCAGAGAATGTCTGCCCAGGCAAAAGCCTGGCACTTCTAGCTCATAGCACAAATGTGGCTTCTCCTGTCTGGAAATCTGTTGAAATGAAGACTGTGTCAGGCAGAAAAAATATTCCATCCCTTAGGTGAAGAGATGGCAGTACATAAGGCACCTCAGATGAAGAGACATGAGCTCTGTCACATCCTCTTCTCCTCCCTGATATGCTCCACAAAATCCTGCAGCTTTCACTGCTCTCCCCTAGACACTGAACCTCTGGTATCAACAAACGTGGTGTGACAGAGAGAAGGGTCCAGAGGAAGAGTTGTGTGAACTTTGGTCCACGTGGGATATGGAGCCATTTTTTAGGAAACATCATCTGAGATAACCCACTGGGAAATGGTCTTTTGGATTAATCACTGTGACCTTGGGTCCTCCTGCACAGAAAAATGTTTGTCACAGCTGGAGGTTCTGTGCCATCTCTGGGGAGGAGCAAAACCTGTGCTTGCCAAAAGTGCCAGTTTACCTTGATCAAAGGACAGCCCCGAGCTGTGGTGTGTGATCCTGTAGCTGTCATGCTGCTCCTAAAATCAGGATACAATGGTGAAAATCCTCCACTGCATGACTCTGCACAAGCCCTTTTGATTTGCTTGTTCCTCAGACTTGTCACCTGTAAAGGACAGATAATAAATTCTTTACTTTTCATCTCCTGTTTCTGGGGATAGCGAGCAAAAAAAAATCCAGGCATCTCAGCACAGCCAATCAAAACTTCTCAATAACTGCAAAAATTAGGCAAAGCTGATGAAAAAAATTCTCAATAACTGCAAAAGTGCTGTGTGGGTAAACAATTCATTCGTTGGTGGGGAACAAGCTGAACAGAAGAGCCAAGAGTCTTTCTGAAATGCCTCCTCACAGCTCCATCCATCAAAGCTCCCTGAAGTTGCAGGCATATGGCAATTCAGAACAAGGGTGGGTGAACATGTTTAACCTAGTTAGAAATTCCGTGGAAGACTGCAGAGTCTGAGGCATTGCTCAGCCTGCACGGAGCTCTCAGACTGCTTAGGAGAGATTGGGGAAAACAAGCCTGAGAGACAAGAAAAATTGCCGGTCAAGGGAAGGTCATATTAAGCACGGCAAGAATAATTTCTTTAAAAAGATCCACCCCCCTCAAAACGTCTAACACTTACAAGGGATACTTGTTCTGCAGCAGAGACGTGCAGCCCTGAGTTGATTTGATGGTGGAGTTTCAGGGGATTCTTTAAGGCTGTTTTTGTAATTAAATCTTGAAAAAAGGCAAATATGAAATAAATGCAAAGGTTCATAAAGCTCCTGCCTTCCTGAATGAGGTTTACCTTTTCTTGATGCAAAGTGAGCTCTTCTGCCTTCCTGTGCACAGAGATGTGACTGTGAGGGATACATCAATCCACACATCTTCCCAAAACAAGGAGCTGACTTCAGTGCAATGGCAGGCTGACCCATTTACAAGATTTTTGTGGTACTTTTCTATAACAAAAATTACTTCAAGATAAAATGCTCAGATTACACTTTCAGAAACATAAATGCTTTCCGAAGGATTTGAATAATAATTGTAGGAAACAGTTTAGTTGTTTGGTTAATTATCCTTTTTACTCTCAGCTCTTAATGTGATGATGTTGATTTCACTTCTAGGGAAGTGCTAACTGGAGATGACTAATAAATTGTGTTATAATGATAACAGCTTCAGAAATAAAACCTTCTGAGTGATTTTAACCTCTGTCATGTGTATGCAGTAGTTTTTGGCAACTAATTGGTATCTACTGAGATACAGATATTGCTCTGACCAAACACCAGTAGCTGTTATTTTGCTTTACTCTGCATGCAGCATGTCCATGGCTTCATGGAAAACTTTGGAAAACTTCACAGTTTGAGAAAATCCTGCCATAGTGCCAAGTATATTCCTTTTTTTTTTTTCCCCTGAGTGTTTCATATAAATGAACATTTTATGTTCCCTCAGAGCAGTTTCCTATTTACACAAAAAGGCCCCATCCCTCTATCCTTGCACTACCATGTGCATCCCATCTTGTCATCCCTTTTTACTGCCAATGCTGGATTTGCAGAGAGGAGATTGAGACTTTCCTCTCAATCTTTGTGACATTCTGATACCTTCCCCCGACACCTGCCTAATTCTGTGTGAAAATGCTAAAGTTATCAGCTGGTTGTGAGGATCTGCTTTCTGAGCACCAGCTGTGGCACTTTGTCTCAAACAAGGTCCAGATCCTGAAAATAATTATTTTGAGGCATGTATTGGATGTGAGAGCTGCCATTCAGAAAGGCAGGTTTCAACCTGATTTATCTTGATGGATTAGAGAGATGAGGTCCCAATCTAACAAGCTGTGGAGGCTTAACAGTTTAATTTACACCATTTTTCTAGTTGAAAAGGAGCTAAAAGCTATAGAGCACAACACAAAAACCTAAATATTAAGTCTCTGAAGTTTTAATTCAGACCTCTTTCAAGTGTATTCATTCGTATTGCCCTTATATATACAATCAGATTCCTATTTTTCTAAAACCCGTAGTTCTTCCACTCAACTGTAGATGCTGAATATTTTCCATGGAGCTGCCCAGCTCAGTGCCTCTTAAAATCTTCCCTCTCTCTTGGCAGGGGCAGAAGCAACATCCAAATCTCCAGGAAGGGTTGGACTATGCAAAGCACAATTTTTCCTCCTTCTCAATTCCCTTGCCCACTGCTCTTGAGCTGGTGCCTTTCAGATTCAGCAAACAGATGAGCCCTTCTTCACCACAGCCTGCACAGGTCCCTACATGAGGCCAGACCCTGTGGGGGGAAAGAAATCTCTGTGTGATCACACAATTGAATATAGAATATGACAGCAGCTTACACACAAGGTGAGGGTCCAGTTAAGGCAACCAAAGCAACGTTAATTCTGGAACTTCCTAATTTTTTCCACTCCAGTCGTTACTGCGTTAGAGCTTTAGCTGCCAAAGACTCACAATTCTCCATCAAGGTTTGCTTTTAAATGAGATTTTGGGCACAGACTGGCATTTTTCTGGGGGTACAGACAGAGGCAGACCAAAGGATTCACTGGATCCTTGAAATCTCTGCCAAACCCAAGCGCTTTTGAACAAAATGAGAATTCTTTCAAATGGCTAAACCATGGCATTCTTCCTTAATTGCATTTTCAGGACTGTCTAAAGTAGTCTAGCTGAAACTTTCCAGAAAAAGTTTGCTTGAGACACCTGGCATGGAAAAATTCAGTCTAAGTAATTTAAAGCTGCAAAATCATAAGCAACTAAAAACAAAGTCTTGTAATGGGAAATGTAAGGCGATTTTAGGTTCTGGTGATACTAACAGCTCTGTCTACTACAATGTGAAAAATAAAGAGAGACAAGAAGGAAAAAAGGCAGACAAAATTATAAATTCTAATAGAAGAAAGCTTGCTTACTGGAAGAGGTGGGTTTTAAGAGATTTTTGGATGTGAATAAAAGGACATTTGACAGATGAGGTCATGGAGACTGTTTAATGTGTTAGGAGGCACCACAAGTGAAGGCATAAAGCTGAGAATGGGTAAGGTGAGGAAAAGAGCAAGATAAGGCTGTTGGAGGATGTTCTGAGAAGGCAGATGGAAGACTAAATGTACAATAGTACCAAAAAAATGATACCAGAGTTCTACTGTCATGATCATTAAGAAAAAATACATGGAACAGCATCAGGTTCCACTTGGTGTTCTCTGGTACTCTGTTGACAGGTAGGTGGATGAAGCTATTCCTCTTTTAGAGATATCCTAGTTAAATCTAGCTGCTTGTAAATATCAAAGGGAGGGACAGCCTGAACCCACTTCTCATAACTCATTGCTGCTGCTCATTTCTAAATAATTTTTTTTCCCAAAATCCTTATTCCCCCTAGTTGTTGACTCCAATAGAATCCAGCAAGAAGCAGAAAACATCTGAAAGACAGAATCTGACTCTGAGATTGTTTTTCAGATCTCAGTGCCCAATTCTGAATTCCTTCATTTCTTTGGGACCTTTTGAAGATCTATGCACTGCAGAGTCCATGCCAGCTGTCACCCTAAATATTTCTTGACTTGGAAAGGTCCAGTCCTTCAGCTCCTGAGAACTGGTCTTTATTCATTCAAGAAGTCATTTTGGCTGAGGTCAGTCATGTTTAATTTTGTGACAAAATGTCTGAAGAACCAGCCTTTATTCTCCTCTGTTTTCCAAACATAAAGGCTTCAGGCTTAATGGAATATTGAATCTTCTCCTTGTTTTCATGGTGGATTATTGGCTCTTAACTGTTCTACCTGCACCTCTGGGCCAGGTGCTTTGAGCTACCCATCATTTATGGAAAGCATTTTTCTCCAGTAACATGCTAAGATCATATTTATTTGGGAACTGCTTGGAAATCTGTCATTATGGTGCCTGTGACAGCTTGACAAGGCCTGTTGCCATGGAAAAGATTTGTGATGTTGTATAAATATATTCCTAGGTCAGAAGTTCTATGTGGTTTTTGGACATGGATGTTAAAGGAAAAAAAGAATGACTAAACATTTTAAAAAGCAGAATAATAATAAAAAAAAAATAACAACAATAACTTACATTTGCTACCATATTTCTGCCCAGTAACGGAACAAACAATTTCTAAAAGCATTTAATTTATGCTGTAGCAATCCTGCTAGCAATGCAAGTTCATTTATTTCCAAGGTTCACCCCCATCCTTAAAATATTCTTATTACCAGTCGTTTTGCAGTATTGATGCCTCCTCTATTAATAGACTAGCAGACAGGGGAGCTATTATTCTTGCCCTCTATCTGTTATTCCATTAGGTAAGGCTGACAGCCTCTGACTGCTTGTAGCTCTGCAACCTATTGTGTGCTCAAGCCACTCTCTAAAAATCACCCTCCCATGTTGTTTTTGGTGCAAATTGTGACTAGACAGAAAAAGAGACAACAAAAACATGAAGAAAGCTCAACGTAGGTTTACCTCCAAAATAGCAGTATTTTTTTGACTCAGACAGAATTGAGTGTTGGCACAACCATGTGCAAAGCCATCAGAGACTGTCTCTGCTGTGTGTCCCTGCTGATGACTGATGCCCCATGGTTTAGTCCCTCCTGCCCACACAGGAATAACCTTTCCAGCCCTTTCTGATGGCTCTAACAAAACATCACTTCTACTCCTCACAAGGAGGTTTTTCAGCATGGGCAAATCCAGGCTCTGCTGAGCCAAAGCCTCCTGTGGACAGGAGTTTTCTTTCTTGGGTGCAGGCAGCAGACTCCAGTCTCTCTCCTGCACATTTAAATCCAGAAGTTCTGTCAGGATGATGCTCTTTGTGATTGACCCAGGAGCACACAGTAAATCAGAAAAAGTTTTGCCCAGGTTCCCTCACCTGCTGCCTTTCCCATTGGGAAGCTTGTCCAGCTGCAAAAAGAGCCAGGGAAAGGGGGTGTCCTATGGTGCAGTAGCCAAAAGCAGATGTCCTCTAACTCACCAGGTTTCCTTAGTCATCTCCCAGGACATAAGTGGTTTGCAAAAATAGAATTATGATCTTCAAAAAAAAAAAAAATCAAGAATAATCACGAATCCTCCAAATTTGCTCCTATCCATAAATGTTGTTGGTTAGCCAGTTCTTTTCCCACCACAGGAACTCTCTCTGTTCCATTTCTTCCATAAGGTTTTTGGCATCTGTTTGGGTTTTTTTGTATGTTTCCTTAATTATATCCCATCAAACTCTGAAGTACTGTTTTTGAGATCCTTAAACATCAAAAATACCATATATTTTTATTTAAAGTTCCCTGACACCTTATCTCAGTTTTTAAGTTCTAACTTAAAAGAAGAGGGAAATGTCTTGAAGAAGAGAAAAGAGAATTGATCTATAGTTTGAATCCAAGCCACAAATATGCCATGAGAATATAGACACATGCACATAGTGCCATCAAGAAAAATATCCCAACCCTCCCACACTTTTTACACATTACAACATATTAAAAATTATTTCTGGACATAGTGAAATATGTTAAAATTAAAAAAAAAAAAATCAAACTAGAAAGTTGCAAGTACCTCCAGAATTTTCTACAGTACCAGGCACAGAAATAAACACGCTTTTTTCTCAGAAAAGCTTCCATGACAGTTCAGTAACTTAACCTTGATCTTCAGAAGCTGTAGTCTACCAAAAAGAATGTAAATCAAAGAGATGGAATTAGCTTGCTCCTACCTGCTCTAGCATGAAGAATTGCACATATATAACCAGAATTAAGATACCATTGGGCAAACCAAGCCCATATCAGATGCCTGCATGCTGTGGAGTGCTAAAGGATCATAATCTTGCTGCACAATTCACACGTTTGGTGTGGTGACAGATGTGCTGGTCACCAGCTCAGGAGCATCCTTAGGGGCTGTTTTAGACAAAATGAATGGGAGCCTTGGCTGGACAGCACCAATGACCACTAACATGGAATATTCCATGCATATATGCACACATAGAAACAGAGAGGACGTGGCTCCTGGCCTTGTGGAATATGCACCAAGGCAAAGGTTTCAGTCCTCTTTAGAGAGGTGTTGTTATATACAACACTGCTCAGCAAGCACACTGGAAACCTCCCCTGGTAATTTATCTTTCAGCTTGGGATCCATGAAAGCTTTTAAGCACAAGATTCTAAATAAGGAACCAAAAAATGTTGCTGTTTCTCACCGTAATTGTAAACTGAAAATAAGCACTTATACAACCTAGCCCAAATATTTAGTTAAAGAACAGGTTTACAACTGAGGATACCTTAAAACGTGTTTGAATTATTATATACACTACTTAAACTGTTAAACTGTCAGCTTAGATTTTTGTATATCTACCTCATTAGCTTACCTCCAGCACCTGTGGTAGGTGCATCTGCATTTTTAAATTTTGCTTTTTTTCCATGCTTTATGCATCCTGTAAAACGCCTTGAGAACTTTATGAGGGATGTTGCGTTAAAATGTGTGATTATAAATATGATTTAAATATCTGAAACATTACAGAGTGATTATTGTTCAATAAGGCAGCATCCATAAAAGGGTTATCTGCATGCTGTGCTTAGGTTTCCACAATATAATGTAATGAATTGTTCAATATAGTTTGTGTGCTATTTGTCTCTGTTTCTCCCCATACTCCAGAGATGCCTGATATGCAGGGCTCTAACAAGGCTACCATAAATTGCTGAACAATAAACAGCCCTCGGGATTTTGAGATAGTATGTGGTTAGTATGTAATCCATCTCAAGGCACTTGATTTAATGCCACAAAGGAACATCCTTGACAATGCTCAACGTTGTTTTAAACTGCTGCTAAATCAATTAGCACGTGTGGGAAATGGCACGCTCCTGCTGCTCCCTGCTCCGCACCGCTGGCCCGGCTGCTCACAGAGAGATTTAGGGAGCCACACTGCCCAGGCTCCCTGGAAATCCCTGAGCAAACCCACCCTGAAACACTGATAAGGAAGGCCTCCTAAAATCTGCACTGCACTGCTCAACTCAAACACCATTTGGCTGGATTGTCTTCACTGTGTCTACCCAAAAATGCTTCCTTTCGCATCATTGCTGCGCCAGGGAACAAAAACAGCAACAACTCACTGATAGCATTTGGTGCCTACACAAAGATTGTTGTGTTTGGAGTGTGCTGCATATATCTGCTAATTTTCCCTTGCAACATCCCAGTGAGCTGGAGAAGTGCTTCTACCCCTTTCCGGGGATGAGAAGCACCAGTTACTCAGGCATTGGGGATAGGGGGCCCCTCGTGGGTCAAAGATGAATGGTGATGTCTTGAACATAATGATGTTACAAAGATCAACCCAAATAGCTAAACAAGAACAAGGCCATTTAAATTTCTTTAATGTTTTAGTCTGCTCCTCTGCTAAGGTGATTGTTGGGGACTCTGAAGGCAAAAGGAGATGGGCACTTCATATATGTAAGCTGCAAACTTGCCCTGCTGCTCTGGAGACATAAATAAGGATTCCCAGGCAGTATTTTCTATATCCCAGGAGACTGCATAGGGAGAATATTGAGATGCAGTTATTACAACAATAATGTTCTGGCATATTTCAGGAGCTATGACAGTCTCAGAAATGTCACTCTCATTGTGAAAAAACAAGACTACAGGGAGGGAATCCTGAGATCAAGATAGATGGCAAATCATGGAGGATTCATTACTGAGAGCCACATGATCCAGTTTCCCAAGGATTAATGCACTTCCATGATCTGTATGTTATGGATATCACATCTCTGCCAGGGGGACAGTGCAAGCCTGCCTTCAAATTTTGGAGTTCTGTTCACCTCTCTTTCACTTGTGTCCTTAGAGGACTGTGGAGTGATGGGTCACCTCTTTTCCTCACAAACAACCTTATGTCCCCCTGCTGTCAGACCTCTTCCCAAGGGAATCTGATCAGGTATTGATCTTTAATCCACAGCATTGCTGGGAATGGCAGCCAGCTGTAGCTGTGAAGAAGAACAACAACTGGCAGACACTCTGGTTGGTGTTGGCACTGGCCCTCACTGACGAGATCCAAATTCCTGGGAACCAAATGTTCCTGTGATTCTGGCTTTCTGCTGCCAATAAAGCTTATGATACAAAGCTAATTGCCTTGTAACTTTCCTTGGAAATCTGAAAGGGAAATGGATAGGTTGCCTTTATTTATACACCGATATGCCAAGACTCTGCATTAAGATAAGGGAAAAAATATATACAGCAGTAGCCATAAAAAAGCCAAAGTTTACCCATCTTCACTGCAAAGTGGTTTCAGGGGCTTATAAGTAGCTTTTATTTCATATCAGCTTAACAGGACTACAAGAGTTCTTTTGGCCTCTTTCATCACTGTGAAGAATAACAGCAGAGTTCATTGCAGAAGAGTCTTTGTATAGGCCCCTTCAGGGAAGGACTTCATTTGGAATTTGGTCCCTTTGTACCAAAAGTGTGGCCAGTCAGCACCCAGAAAATGGGAACTAAATCCTGTGTGAGAAGAATGATTCCTATTTTCATTGATCTGTGTGGAAAGGATAAGTTTATGACTGAAGAATACCTTAATTTTTATTTGCCTGCTTCTTCCCAGCCAATCTACTCTTATCAGCTGACAGCTGACAGTAACAGCAGTAAAATTTGCATCTTCCATGGATTAGAGGAATTCTTCCAGCCTTAGAAAAGTCACCTTAGATTTGGCTATCATGTTAGGATTGACTTATGCTAGAAAAAAAACACAAACGTGAGGACCATTTAATTTTGAATTTGTTTTAAAAATTTCAAGAAGAATGACTGTGGGAATATAAAATACTTGCAGGATAGAAGAAATTAGGATTAAAATTCTTTTGGAACACTTGTAGGAAAAGCCAAACAAGCTACTACCAAAAGATGCTGGGTGGAAAAGCACATTTTCCTGTGAAGTGGTTCCTCCTGCTATAGGCCAGGGTCTGTTTTTAGTTCATCTTTTCCTCATAAGAGCATGCACATTATTTTTACCTTAGGTGTATCTGCTTCACTTGTTTTACTTTTCAGACAGTTAACTGGCTGTAAGCCAGCACTGCAAAATCAAACCTTGCCATTTATTTTAGGATTTGCTTTTATTATTCTTTCCTGAATTTCATATTTTTTCATTTCTTATTACTTTATGCCATGCCTCTTTTTTTTTTTTCCCTTTTCTTTGTTAACTTTGTTTGGTTTCTGTCACTCACTGTTTGGTAGCTCAACTCTCAGAGCAGAATGAAAAAGCTACACAGTAGCTCAAGTTATAGATATATTACTGCCACTTCCCTACCACTGAAAAATGCAAGCAGCAACCAGAAAACCAGCAGATCTGAATTAGGTCAGCAATGCAGACTCCAGTTCTTTGAGCTATGCCAAGTCACAAGGAATTTGGACTTGCAGATACAAGAGGCATTGGGCTTTTTGTGAGAGAAAAAAAAACAAAAAACCTCTGTTTATTGAAGATGAAAGCAATACAATAACAATGAGAATAAGCATGGACATGATGAAAAGCAAACAAAAGCAGCCCAAGTCTCAGCCTGAGTGTAATATACACATCGATTCTTTTTATTCCTAAAAAGAGCAAAAAAAGTATTCATAACAGCTGGTCTCAACCCAAAAGTTTATTTGGATCACTGAATCATGCCCTCATACTCTTTAGGACTATATACAGCTGTCACTGAAATGATCCTGGAAAAATCCCCATCTAATGCTATAAATTATTTATTTTTCCTTGCTGCTAAACATATTTTGCTGTTAAAGATGTACAGGGAAATGAAAAACTGGTGGAGAAACAAAGGCCAGTTTTCTAAAAACGGACACTTAGAATTAGTTTGTTACACTTCTAAGAAGCAGCCTGATTTTCTACAAGAGCTGGGCTTCTGTCAGCTTCCAGTGTGCTCTTGGGGGGAAAACAGGGAGCTGTGGATGTTCTGAAAACCTGCTGGGTGCCTGTGTGCTCCTTGGGCAGCTGCATTCCCATATTCCTGCTGTGTGTGCTGCTCTGAGGAGAAATGGGAAATCCAAGTTAAAGCTTCCACTCGGGCAATTTTTGTCCCAGCTTTTCCTGTGGTCCAGCTGCCCACAGGAGCTCCACAGACCTCTACCTGCCTGATGAGACAGGGACCAGCCCAGGGTGACTGCAGGGTGTTGCATATTGTTTCCATCAGGAAATAGGGACACCCTTCCTAGGAATGTTTTGATTGTCTGATACCCTCAAGCTTTCCCTTAATTCTCCTCGATTTCCCATTATTTTTCGTGTCTTTCCAAGATGTTTTCTTCTTTCTCTCAAATTGTTGGAATTCTCTTTGGACGTGTACAGCAGACACAGAGCCTGCCTTTCAGACCCTCTTCCCAATTGTATGACATCCCACTTACATGGAGGCAATGAATCCTAGGAGTGGTAGGACTTTGTAGTTTGGGCCTTTCAAGATTTAATTCTTTTCTCTGGCATCATTTCCCCTTCTTATGAATGCTAAGAAAGTCACTAACCTCAACCATGTGCACTGCAGCCATTCCTTGAGAGAAACAAAAAGGGTGGGAGTGGTTGGAACAAAAAGGTGGGAGGTGATGAGCTGTCTCCAAGCCACCCTGGCAAAGAGGCACTTGCAAGATTTAACAGCCAGAATATGTCTGTATGTGTGCCATTCCACTCCCTGTCTCTCTCCAGGCTATTGACTCATAGCTCCTAATCAGGAAAATGTGCCTCTGGACAGTTCTGTAAGCAGAAAAGGACAATGCTTTCTGTCCTGCACTTCCTGACCTTATATGCCAGTGTAATATGCAGAAGTATGTCAAATGCCATTTAATCTTCATAATCCAAGCAGATTATGCTCATAACTTCACCTCTATCTGCTCACAGCATTATCTCCTTTCAAAAAATGCCACACAGCTTTTTTTAGTCAAGATTCACCCTTTACAAGTGAGACTCCATTTTAGTGACCAGATCTCACATCCCACCTGCACTGGGACTTTATGCACTTCATGGATTTCCACATTTCTTGTGTGTTCTTCCCAAAGTGCAACATGGTAATGATATTTGCCATTCTGAACTTGAATTTCTGAAATCTGGGGGAGCTGAAAGCAGCGGTGGGGAAATGGTAATTAGTGTCCTCATTATTCTTTTCACAAAGCAGAAAGTTTATGCCTCCTCTTTCAAAACAGTTGTCTCAGTGGCCTGTTTTAATTAAGGAAGCACATAACTCCAGAAGAGAGGCAGAAAAGGAGCAAGAGCAAGAAGGATAAGGAGTTTCCCCCTTCAGTGTTATCATTTTTTTGCAAATTATTGCCAGCATGCTTGCATAACAAAATTAACAGTTCTGTTTAAGAACATCCTTAAGGTAATACAGAAATCTTTTGTCAGTGAGGGATATGTCCTGCTTTAAGTGCAGCAGGCCCAAGTTCTGAAAGCCCTCAAATCCTATCCCTTATGGCACTCTCATGTACTTAATCCTTGCTGTGAACTGAATGAGGCAATGAACCTACAGAAAATAATGTATTATCACATAATTACAGATTGCATTACATGGTATATTCATTATGAGGGCTAAACTGAAGTTACACAGCCTTAATTCTGGCATCTCCCAGCTTATTGATGTTTGACTTTACATCCTTTCTGATGGCCTTTGAATGAAGTTTGCAGCGGTAGCTAATGCAACTAATGAATCATTTTGATGCAATTATTACCACTTTCCATTGGTATCTCATGGAGAATTTCACAGCTGTGTCCTTCACAAACAATGAGGGTAGAAATTTGCCTGTCTGTGTGTTTAAGTTGCTGAGTTTTCATCAAAATTTTTTGGAGTTCTGATTAGTTTGGACAGCTCTATCTGCAATTCTTCTATTGTAATTCAGTAAAAAGCTGCATCATTCAAAACAAGAGCTGGCTAACTAATTTCGGTGGACCAAAGCTGGAATAAACTCTTCATGAACTCTTTTTCTCTTTTTTTTTTTTTTGCAGATATTTAATCTGCCTACACACATTTTTATCTCTTTTTATTGTCACTGCTATTGGATGGTTTCTTGCACCATACCTAGTGCTGAAATGCTGAGCTCTGAATCAGTTTAAAACCTGCGCTGTTCTTATGAATAATTATCATTTTAACAAAATCTCATGTCCCATTTCCAAAGTCCAAAAAGTAACAGAGATTTCAATTCAGGCAGAAGTTCCTGGGGTTTGGATCCTTATGCAACTGTGGGCATAAAAGTCATCCTAGTCACCTCAAGGTTTCTAAAGGGAAGTGGCTTTAGATATGATATTTAGAAATCACATCAAGGGACCCTAATTTGAGATCACAGCCATTCAATTCTTGACCCTGTAGTAAAGGAGTACAATACACCCTGTTAATACTCTATGTAGGATAACAAGGTGCATAAATATGATGAAAGAAAAAAACCTCAGTTATGTAGTTGTCAAAATAAATTTTGTTCTCACAAATCTATTGTCCCCTACTCACACAATTATTAAAAGAAATAAAAAAAGGAAAAACGTCAGGAGAGAGTGTGAATGTCATGTCATGTCATATTAAGTTACAACTGTGTTATTTGTAGTTTATAGTGGATAACACTACAGAAGACAATAATCTCACCACCTGCTGGAGAAAGTAATTAGAGGAGAGTAGTATTCACTGGCTGTTTTCCTTTGCCACACCACTTTCATTGATGATACCTTAGACTGTGAGACAGTTTACTTTGAATGAAACACAAAATAAACACCTAAAATTTGAAATTTCTTCAGTTTCAGGCACAGCAAAATTTGAAGAAATTACAATTAGATACACTTTGCAGCAGTTCAAAGGATTATCTAGCAGAAACTTAAGAAGTCTTGAAATGGGTTAAATATTACTTTAAAATCGTAGTTTCAAAATTTGACTACTTACACTAGTATTAACCTACCTTTAGAATAATTTTACCTGTGGATCATCCCCAGTTACAAAATTGGTTTTCACAGCATTTCCATTATTACTTGTGAGACAAGTTTCCAGAGGTTTAAAACTTAATTCATAGCAATGTTAGTGCAGGTTAGGAATGAATTTAGAAAGTCCCTTTCCTGTACTCCTTCCTCAGACATTTTTAACATTGAAATTGGTGGTATTGCCAATGAATTGCAAGATATAAAAAAAGGAGAGGACAGGCAGAGGGGAAGGAAAAAACCCCAGGCCCTTCTTGACAGCAGTTGCTGTGCTAGTTATTGGAGGGATATATCCAGGAATATACAGCATCAAAGTTCAAGTTCAACCCTCAAAAGTGTTGCCAGTAGGAGCTGTGACAGCATCTTGCAAATGCAGACGTATTTTAAATTAAAAGAGAATTTAAACAAACCCAACATAACTTTTTCCCTGAAGTAGGAACATCAGTGTCTCTTAATCATACTCTGTATGCAATCATCTTTAAGAAATCTCTGCTAAATAACTCCATGAACAAGACTGGGAGACTGTGGTTGCCATGCTGCTATTGATAATAAATTCTAATAATCCTTTTTGAAGGAATCTAGATCCATTTACTTTTATTTAAGTCTTCTGTGTCTGGTACTTTACTACTTGTACTTTTGTTCTTAATGAGTATCCAGCAATCATACATGTACTTATAATTAATTTTGCATTAACTTATTATTCAGAAATATTATTAATAAAAATGTAGGGAAGGAGTCATGAAGAAAGAGTCTTTTTACCCTTGGCTAAGAATACCAACTGTACTGTAAGGAGTACACAAGGATGTAGATGTACACTGCTGAAGGCACCAACCCCTTTCTCTTTTAAATCTTCACTAAAACAACTTTGTAGAGCTCTTCCTCAATCTTCATTAGTACAGCTTTGCTAAGTACACAGCCCAAGCACCTGGGGCCACTCTCATGATTTATGCTTGGTGTGACATGGACAGGAGAGACCTCCATTCCCTAGACTTTAGGACAGCTTTGGATGGTTCAGATTGCCTTTGGCATCAGTTGTCTGCCCAGTGCTGCAGAGCTCAACTCGAGGGGGTTAATTGAGAAGAGATTATCTTCAAATTCCTGCTTGAGAAGAGGCACACAGTGCCTCTGGAAACATTAATCAATACATTGGGAAGCTGATTGCAAATGCTTTGCCCCAGGTAGCATCAAAATGTTGATAACAACATCCACTGATGCTGCTTGCTTCACTTTTGGGGACAGACAGACAGCACACGAATCTTTTTTTAAATGCAGACAGAAATCTGTTTGTCCTGTGTTTGTCCAAGCTTAGAGAAGTTTTGTTACTAACTATACTCTCCTCATATCTGGTTCAAGTCTCTCAGCTTTTCCTCTGCTTCTAAAAGTACTAAAAGCATGGAAAAGGCACAGAGACTTTGTGCACAGCTTTTGCACACTTGTTTCAATCAAAGCAGTCACCATGCTTTGGTTATTGAAGTGGAACTCATCTCCATCCATGGTCCAATCTGCACACACACAGGACAAGATGAAGCTGTCTGTGGAAGTCATGCTATGCAGAAATTTGTCTTTGGAATTGGTTATGTCTCATTTGTCCTCACCAGCTGAAACATGCACAGATCTCATGGGAAATGGACAAAATTTGTTGCATAGCTTATTTCTGCTATCCTTTTTCCAACATTTCTTAGCAAAGAATTCAATAGGGATTGACTACTGATGCCCCCTACCCAAATATTTGCTCCTGTTGAATGCTGTGCTCAGCTTTACATCCTTAACATTAATTCTTGTGCTGGATGCTCTACCATTTCCCTCACACCTTTTGTGGTATTTCCTAGGATGTAATGAAAAGTGCATCCATTCTGCAGCTTTCCATACTGCCAGGGCAGGCTAATTACAGGACACACTCTGCAAAATCTTATTAACCATTCATTTCACAGAAATGCAGACAGATGGCCTGAGAATTGTTTCAGCAAGGTCTGATATTTTTTTTCTCTGTACCTAAAGTTGCCATGCTTGTTTTTTATGATTTTTCTTATTGCCAGCTCTCAGCAACAGGATCTACATGGGCAAGGCCCATCTCTCCAATCTCTAGTTCTCTGCTTTGAGCAACAGTCAATTTTCAAGGTGAGTTCCTATCTGTTAGAGGATATGTGCCTCTGCTGAGATCTTACTAATACCTGTCTGATCATTGATGCCTGAAATGTTCAGTTTGTTCTTGGACAGGTTGTCGGAACATTTCTACGAAGACAAGTCACTCCTAGTGCAGTCTCTTCTGGAAATCAGCGCCTGCTTGCTTCAATATGTGCTATCAGGAGCTATCAATAGGCTACACTGCTCTGCAAGACAGCTGACAAACAGACAAACCTGTCCAATTAGCACTGTCTGGGTATATCCAACTCTCCTCAAGAACAGCAAGTACCCATCCTCTATCTGCTCAGGCTCAGTGAATACTAGGTGCCTAAAAGTGTGCCTGAGTTTAATTGAAATTAGAAAGTTTCATTAAGTTTCTCCACTGTGGTACTTACAGACTGACCCTGATTTGACAGTATGTCCCTTCACACCTTAGAATCTGAGTATCTTTTTGTCTCCTCAATGATTTAATATACTAGGGATTTTTTTTTCCCCAGGTAGTTTTAGGGAATTAGTCTACACCAAGACTTCTCCATATTTAGGGTAGTGACGGATAAACAAATAGCAAATACCTAGAACAGTGGTTTGTACACAGCAGATTGGCAAGAATAGGAAAAATTCCATGTGCACAATCAGCATTTCAAGGTAGTGTGGAAGGATTCAAAGGCTGTTTCAGTGTGTGAGCAAGGAAGCATCCAAACCAGGCCCTCCAAGCACTGCAATCCTTTGTCCTTCACCTGACACCACTGACTTCTTGTTCCCTGCTGCTCTTCAAAGCACTCCCCAGAGGCTTTTCTTGCTGCTACCTCGTGAAGAGCAGCTGAGAAGCAGCGATGTATCTCCTTGGAGCACTGTCTCCTCAAGGGTATCAGCACAAGCCAGTTCACCACACACATGGCAGACAATGCACCAGCTCCTTCTCTCAGGCTGATCCTACCCTGTCAATAAAAAGGATTGGATCGGCGTCTTCAGTCTGAAATTTGCCATCTCCAAGTCAAATAAGCTCCACATTGCCTCTTAAAGATTGAAAAATAAATAGCAGGGAAATGTGCTCTGCTGGATGGATTCCTTTCAGCAGGTAACTGCATCAACTAAATCTTGGCAGCAGAACTTCAAGTGAATGAAGTATTATGGCTGATGGGCTTAAGCCTTTCTTCTGCTAATGCTGTGCAGGAAAGACTGTGACTGAAATGGGTATAATTAGTAAACCGTGATTGAATTCTCAGCATCAAGAAGACAACAACTCTTTCACAGTTTCTACTTTGATGTCATCTCTCATCTGTAAAGCTGCTCTACTCAGAACCACTTGAAGGTATTTTTCTTTTGAATTGGCTGCTTTAGACTGTCTTTAGTGCTAGATTATCTGTGTCAGGTTTATCACAAGCTGTCTGCATGCAGGATGATTTTTCTTTTCATGGTAAAACATGGCATTCTTCTAAACTCTGCTTCCAGTTTGTGATGAAGGTGCTTCTTGGTTGAATCTTCTCTTCCTGATTCCCAAACACCCAGAATCTGGATCAACAATCTTACAATCTTCTGCATTGCTATTTTTGTTTTATTTACACTTCACAGTAACAACTTGGGTGATAATGACTTGCTACAGTCACTGTCTCTCTGCTGACAAGAGCAAAGATCTGTCATCATCTTCTATCTAGTAGCATTTTGCACTTTTTTATCTGCATGTAGTGTATTACCAGCACTTCACAAGTCCTTAATCTCAAGGACTTGTTTTTTGTTGGTTTTTTTGTTTGTTGGCTTGTTTTTTTTTTCCCTGGGAAAGATACTGTTCACCTTACATGTTGCTTCCTCCACTCGGAGCTTTTCTTGGTGTCTTCCTAGCAGGGTCTTCTGAAGCAGAGAGCCGGTTTTTTTGGATCTTTTTTGGATGTAATAATACACAAAATACTTTCCTTGTGACTATGCTGCAGAATTGTTGATAACATAGGTGATATTTCACCAGCATGCAAGTTTCTGCCATAACCACACCTTGAATGTTGAGAAAATCTATTCCACTATTTTATGTCTTTAAATATTATATTGGCCTGTTGGTCTCAGCTTTTGAAGTGCACACTGTGCACGTGTGTGCTGGGAAAGGTGCTGCCTGTACCACCTTATTTTCCAGTTCTCTCTACCTCTGCTTCAGAACTGCAATGAAAACTGCAGAAATTTGTGCATTATGAACAAAATTTCAGCAGCGTTATGGAAGCAGGAGCACTAGCAGCAGGCATACAGAGTAATTGTGGTATCCAAATTTCATTTCAGCATTCATTCTGGGAAAGCTACTCATGCAGAAAAGTTACCACATATGAAAAAAGGTATGGCAAACCATAAAAATATACACCCCTGAGTCAGACCTCAACCCTTCCTTAATGTAACCCAGCCTGCCTCATGGATGGAATTATTAAATTCCAAGTGGATATATGGACTGGAAGCACAGAGTCACCAGGATACACTTCCTGTTTGTATCTGAGAAAAAATCTTCTACTAATTTTCTGCTGATCATCTTTTAAAGAAAGCTTTGACATCTAATTAGTTATTTTCTTTTTAAATATCGTCTTTTGTCTTTGGTGTATTACAATGTCCCTGCGAAATACAAGAATTCTTGTGGATTTGGGAGCTTTGTGAATGAGGGAAATAATTAAATGAGGTCACCGTGTTGATGCTTTGTAGCATGGCATGGAACTAACACCCACTTCTTGTTTTTTAGAGAACTAAAAAAAAAATCCTTAATCTAATTAGTTTCTTTTATCTGGCAAGCAAAGATACCTCCTCTCCCTTTCTTGTGAATGCAACACCTTGAAGATCAGAAATGTTCCATGAGGGACTGTATTAGGCTAATTGAAATAAGGCAAGAGAACTTACAATCAGTCTGTCTCTGCTACAAGCAGGGGTTTGCACTTCAGCCTCCTGGTACTGGCAGAAAAGAAGCCCAGGTGAACATCTCCAAGCACCTCTGAATCATTTGCTCCCGTGCAAAATAAAATTTACTTGTGCATTGGAATCAGCTGACAGTGAGTTTGGATAAAATAATTCTTTTTCTGAGTGATTTGGTAAAATATAAGTAGCAAAGCATTAAAATGAGGAGGAAAGAGCTGCCTATGTGAGGCCACAGAAAAGCCTAAAGGCAAATCTGTGTGGAGTTTACACATAATTCTGGAAAAGGAGCATTAGGCATTGCACAGCCACATGAAATGAAGTCCCAGTTCTAATTTTCCTTCTCCACAATCCAGAGGGGGATTGTCCCCAGGTGGGAGATGAAAGGCACATTTCCCTACCAAGTACAGCTCCCTTCAGCCTCCTCTCCCCTTACCTCCTCTCTTTTACTCCCTTTTCAGTCCTTTTCCTTCTGCTACTCCTTTTCATGAGCCCATTTGGAGGCAGAGGACTGGGGAAAGACAAAGTGTTGGCTTTCCCTCTCTGACCAGGGATGCAGCTATCCTCTCCCCCACAGCTGGACTGGCAGCTGGAGAGCAAAGGGATCCATCAAACCAAGGAGACAAGAGGGGCAGGCAGGGTGAGGGGGTTAACCCTGGTGTCTTGAGCTCTCCTGCATTAGGCAAATCAAAAGGAAATAATGGCAAAAGCTTCTTTCCCACTGCTGAATTCACTCGTGCCACCGGCACTCCCATTAGGTTAAAATGATTCTGTACTGTTGTGATAAGGATTGAACAAATCTAGATTTTAGCTGTGACTAGAATCTGGATGTCTCAGAATGTGATTTCTTTTTTTTTTCACTGACTTGGGAGAATCTAAAATTCCACTGCAAGCGTCCAAATTTAATATGAGTTTCCTTTATTAGCAGTATAACTTTTAGCTTTTTCTCTCTGAAAGGATGAAATTTGTCTCTCCATCAAAAAAAAAAAAAAAAAAAAAGAAAAACACCACCAAACTCCAAATTTGTTCACATTTTTGGTGCCAAGAAAACACAGATTGTGGTTGAGAGGCTAGAATGAAGCTTGCAATGCCATCAGAGCAGAGAGCTGGTTGCAGCAGCATTACAGCTCGAGATGAGGCTCGTGATTCACACATATTATCCACAGCACGATTATCCACAAATAAGAAAGCAAGCATCCTTCAAATTGATCTGTTCATGTGTATCATAGTAAAGGTCATGGGACAGGCACAGGGACAAAACCAGTCCAGTGGACCTTCACAGCCCAAAGCTAAGGGAAGTAGCAACATGGAGTTAAAATAAAAAATAATATATATAAGAAAGCAATGCACCTGCCCCATGCCTGACATCACTTGGAAGCTGGGGCAGAAAGCTCTTGGAAATGCCATGGAGGAACTGGTGCTGAGGTGCAGCTGCAGACAGACAGACAGCCTGGGAATCTCTGCCCCACGCTAGGAGCTGCAAAAACTACTGCGACATGGAAGGATGGCTATGGAATAACAGATTCCTCCTGCTGCTCTGGTGGCTGTCACATTTCACACCATACCTCTCTCCTTTTCACAGGCACTCTGGCTGGATTAAATGGATTAAGAACTGGTTGATAAATATGAATGGAGTTGCAAGTTGATGTGGAAAAAGGTTTTCACTGTTCCTTTCTCTATGAATGAATCATGAACCAAAATTTCTTCAAGTGCATTAGAAATTAATTCCTGAAGACTCTTTTTCTTTTTTCTCCTCAGGCTGAAAAACTGAATACCCAAACTTTGTAATGGGGAGGTGAAAACAGCATTTTAATTTATCTGATAATCTCTTGCTTCAAATCCTCATTTCTAACTGCAATATTCACTATGTAGATTATTCCAATAAAACAACATAACAATGCAATCTATTTCAACCAAAAGGATTTACTTAAAGCAAAAACATTTCAGATCTGATAGCGTGTTTTTGCTGTACCAAATTACTCCATATTATCAAGTCCTCCAGTGCTGTGTTGCACACCTTCACTGGTCTAAATCTGAGAAAAAATGATGCTGAGGAATTTGCCTGCAGTTTTTGGGTTTTGTTTTTTGTTGGGTTGGTGGTGGTGGTTGTGGGTTTTTTGGATTTTGGGTTTTGTTTTTTGGTGGTTTTGGGGGGGTTTTGCTTTTGTTTGTTTGTTTGTTTGTTGTTTTGTTTGTTTGTTTGTTTGGTTTTTTTGCAATAACAGGCTGCTGTCCCAAAGTTTGGAAATAATCACAGACTTCAGAAAGTCCCTAGCATGTACAAAGAAACTCACACAATATGAGCAAAATCTTGGGCAATTTTGATCTGTTAGAAGTCTTAAAGGTTGTGAGATAGGGAAAATCAGCAGTAAAGAAGCCATCACTGACTGTCATAGAAAGTGAAAGCTTCTCTTTTCCAAGCTGTGAATGGCATGGCAGAGCCAGGGAGACAAAGGGTCACACATATACAGGCCAAGTGAGCATCAGACTTGATCCCACACACAGTGTCCTTTTAAGTGACAGGGAGAAACAGAGGTAGCAGACTTGGAGGTGACCATGAATATTATATATATCCAGGGATAAAAAGGGAACACACTCATGTGGTATGGGAGAGCAAAAAGATCCTTGCAGCACAGAGCACAAAGGCTTCAGGAAGCCTGGAGGCAGCTGGATAACAGGGGCAGTTTCTGGAGAGAAGGGAAGACTCCAGGTTTTGTGGGGAGGAATGCAGTAGATTGTACACAGACCTTTATAAAACTGGCTTTGCTATTAGTTGGCTCACAATATTTGCCTGAAGGGAAGAGAGAGGCTTGATTCCTTTTTAAGATCTCTAAACTCTTTAGCTATAGTAGCTCCAGGCTTCAGTGGCAAGGAAGTCTACTCCAGAATAGTTCAGTGCAGGCTGGAAACCAGCACCTGTGGAAGCCTTACAAGAAATCTTCCAATGTATAGAGTATATATGAGAAAACCTAAAACAATGGAAGTGGAA
>VWYP01013096.1:3203-18523 GCA_013400435.1 Pycnonotus jocosus
TTCTCTAATGTGAGAGGACTCTGCAAAACAATAATGCCACTATACAAAGAGAAAAAAAACAATTGAAAAATCAACAGCAATAAGCCACAAAACGGAAGCCACAGATGCAGGTGTGGAACAGCACCAAACAGCCTTTCCTGGCAGACTAAGCAGCATGACATGCTGCTTAGAATGACATGCATTTCCTTTTCAGATCTCAGGATCTTTGGTGGGCTGGACATCAATCTGTCCCATGAATTACAAAGAGCCTACTGAGTTTGTAAACTTTACCATTCTGGTACTGTTCCATTCACTAGTTCCTCTTTTTTACCCTGTTTACATCCCACCCCTAGTGAGAACCAGCCACCAGGAACACAAACCTCAATGTGACGTAATTTATGGTGATCCAAAAATCAAGATTGAAAAACGACAAACAAACAAACAAACAAACAAAAAAAACCTCCAACCAACCTACCAACTAACTCTCCTCTGTCCCAGCTCACCTCACCGAGAAAAAAGAGAAAAAAAAAGAAGAAAGAAAAAAAGGAGGTGCAAAATGAAGAGATAAATTTAATCTTGGATTCCTTTTGATGGCATATCAGTGAGTTGTGTTGGACTCAGTTACAAAACAATATGATAGATACACATGTCATGGCCTCTGGATAGAATCTTGTTTTGATTTATGCATTCTGTCACACACTGTACTGAAAACTGCTGGTTCTTTACTTAGACTTCACTGAAACCAGCTAGCAACAGGGGAGAAACCCAACTCATTCATGCACTTTCCTTGTAACAGGATCACACAGACTTAGAAAGGACTTAGTGCAAAGTATATATCCAGAAATAGTCTTTTCCAAGTTCTGTCCCTTAACAAACATATCCATTGTAATAATTTTTCCACTGTCCCTTCTTGTTTCCTTGGGTGTAACTGCCCCTCTTGAGCCTTTCTTACACCAGCCTAGCAGTGATTGTGAATTAGCACAGCTTACCTTGGTGCCTTGGGAAGGCTGACCTGAAACAGAGACTGGAGAGAACTAGAGAATAAAGCAGGTATTTATTGAAAAGCCTTTAGGATACCCCTTGGGCAGGACAAGAGAGCCTGACCAGGGCTACACCCAAGGTGGACACAAAATGGTCAGAAAAATGGCTGACTAGTGATGAGGTCTTACATTTTTATAAGTTTTTCATATTGGGGTTTAATTGTCCAGTTACAGCTTCAGGTTGTGAGGTCTCATCCTTCTTGTTCCTCCCTTCAACCCACCCTTGTTTGTGCTTTTGGGCCTGAAAGTTGTCCTTGGTGTCCAACAGGAAAAGGATTTGTTTTGTCTCCCTGCTCTGTGAAGAGCTCACCAGCACTGAATATGAGGCTCAGAACTGCACCCCTGGGCAGCACAGAATCTGAAAAACATGAAAGCTGAAACTGAAGGCATCAACTTGTCTCCTCAACATTTACTTACTGCTTTGCAGCTGAATTACCCTCATGTGCAGGCCTTAATGCTATGTTACATTCCAAATCTGAAAGAACAGCTTGGCATCTGCCAGATCCTCCACCCAGAGATGTATCCAGCTTCACACCAACATTACCTTTAAGGAGGCAAAAGGGGTGCCACGCTTCCTGAAGTGCATTTCCTGACCCCAGATGTTTAAGTCCATAATCCATAGTGGGTTTTTAAAGGCTGTGCTGTTGCGAAATTTTGTTTTCTCCATGCATGTGCATGTCATACCTCTCCCTGTGAGTTTGGGACTTCAGCTGCATGTCCTCTGCTATTCTGACATTTATTTTTTACTTCCTTCTCTGCCCCTATTTTATCTGTGCTGTACTGCCTCATTCTCAGCCATCTGCCTGTTCCACAGCAGCAGAAATTAGTGTCACTATCATTCCTCTGAGTCAGGTGTTTATATTCCTCATGAAGACTTCTCTATCCACAGCATGCTCGAGGGCTTGTCTCTCAGCTTTGTTATGAGAGTTTAATATGCTCTGTCCTGATGAAGTTCAAAGAATACAAAGTGTATGCTTTCAGCATACCAGTTGAAATGCTGCAAAATTATTAAGAGTTTCCTTACACACAAGAAAGATTGGCTAAAAATAAACTGGCTGCTCCTTGAACTTTTCAGAGGAAATTAGATAATTTTGTGCAATGGAAGAAAAGATTTCAGTCATTACTGAGATGTTTAATTCAGAGCTAATAGTGATTTTAAATTCTGGAGGATATTTTCCAAACATTAACAGATTTTTAATAAAGCTCTCTGTCTATAAAGCTGCATACCAAAAAACAAATAAGTCTAGGGGCAAAAAGAGCTTTTGCAAGTCTGGATTTTAGCCAGTTTTTGTGTATGGATGTTTGCATACATGCATATTTCACACATATGTGTGCAAATCTGTTAGCAAGATTGCTATCCTTATCCTAACCATGTGCCATTTGCAAATCACTTTGATGCAGTGAGCATTTTGGCCATATCATGAAAATACAGTTTAGTGATTTGAACAGGTTATCTTTTATTTTCCTGCTGTGGCCATACACTGCACTACACTGGTTTGTTTTACATGCCAAACTTTTCTAGAGAAGAAGAATTCAGTTCTCAACTCTGTACTTTTCTTTCCCAATACAATGCAATACTCAAAACTTTTTTTCTTTGTTCTCAGAAAATGCCATTGTTTGCAGAGTGAACAAGATTGAGAAAAGACTTTTGCTGATACTGTCTCTGAAGAAATAATGAACATACATTTGAAAATATTCCTTTGATTTTGACTTCTGGTGAAAAACAAGTTCATTCCTTACCCTGCCCTCAAAGGCTGGCAAGAGAAAGAAATAGGTAGAGCTGCAAAACTGCAGGTTTTCAAATGTGACAGAGTAACAAGTGCCTGTTTAAGCTAATCACTACCTTTGTCAAATACTGCTTTAGAAATCATCCTGAAAAGTGGTTCTTTTAGAAAATACACTGTGCTCTGCTGTTTTAAAAAAAGTCACAAATCCCTATTTTGTGAGTATGAATCTTAATTTTGCTGTAATGACAGGTTAATTGCAAGATGCTTTCTGTCAAACCGGAGTTGCAGACCTCTGTTACACAAGATAGTCTCTTGAGATTTGGTTGGAAGACAGTATTTAGAAAATATCCTGCAGAAACATGATGTCATTGCCATTGTGAATAACCATTGCACAAATAAAGGATCTAGATAGCCTAAAAAACAGTATCAGCAGACTTGCAGTTTGTCTGTCTAAGTAACCTTAGAAAAGTAAATGAATGAAAGGTGATTCACAGTAAGATTAATTTGATCATGAGTAACTTCAAGGAAATCAGTAGAAAAAGTCGTAGGTGAGCTTTTCCCTGATGTGCAAGTGAGGGGCCTAAGTGGTGAGACAAGGTTGCTGAAGTTATATGGTGGGCTTCATTGCAGCTCAAACTGGGCATGCTGAAGCTAATATTCAAATTGTAAGAGCATCCTTATTTACCCTGTGTGAGGATGGCTTGGCACTGAGAGGGAGGGAGGGAGGAAAGAAGGAAAAATTTTCCTGCAATTGTTTGGCACTGGGTGACCTGAAGCAGCAGTAAGAGGAATAGGAAATGCAGTCAGGGAAATATACAGTTCATTCACAAATGAAGGAGATTTGGGGCATACATAACTAACTGATAATATCCAATGTAGATTCTTGGCAGTGCAGCAAACAGGGATTTGCCTAAATTGCCAGCACCCCCGTTTGAAATTCATTTGAGGAGCTGGAAAGCCCAGTATAAGTGTAATTATGCTGCACTTTAAATCTTTTTGTGTGGGTTTTGGTACCACTTATAGGACCAAGGGTATGGAGTTAGTGGCCAGGAGGTTCCTTCCAGCATAATCCTTGGCTTATGATTAGTCAGCCATTTGTGATAGGTCAGGCACACATGCTTGTGTGATATTTTCCTGCCTCAGAGACCATATGGTCCAATAGTCATTTTCATACCCTGTCACTCAGTGATTTCCTTAATATGTTCAATACAAATTTCTTTCCCAGTAAATCCCTAAAATCCTCCACTAGGACAAGTGGGTCCTGAAGGACAATTCTCTGCCACCATTCTGCTTCACTAACTGCATTAGGTTATGTCTTACTTCATTAACTGTCCTCCATCCAATGTTTTACTTCGTTGCTAGTTTAATTCTCCTCTGGGTCATCACTGTAGTTTTCACACGTATTTTCACAGCAAAACTTGTCTGTATGGGGTCAAGGGGTTCAATAATCTGCCAGACATAATTTATCTATGAAAAGTGTGGGATGCCACTGTAGAGGGAGATAAGTGTGAGGGTGAAATGGTAGGGAGCAGTGGCTGCAGATCAGAAGGACCAGAGGAAGCAAGGAAATAAGGAGACTTGATATAAAACAACACATGCAGGGGTATTCATATTTAAAGATTTAATAGGAAGTCAGGCAGGCAAGTAGATAGAGAGACACCATACCAAATTGGTCTAAGACTCCAGAGAGTGACAAAGAGTGTGTTTAAAGAGGGCATTCTTTTCTCACACTTTCCTTTTTGCAGTGAAAAAAGAAATCATCCATTTTGTGACACTTTAGTACTCTACGGCGTAAAGGCAACAAATTGCACTCAGGATTTTAGCTGCTGCTGGGGACAGTGTAAGTAAGTAAGATTAGCACAAGCACATCACCACCAGTGGCATCCTCAGTGGAGAACAAGACTGGGAAGAAACCTTGGATTGCTGTCTTTCCTGGCTGGAAACAATAGGGAATCCTACACCTGGTGACAAGGAGCTCTGCTCTGTGCACAGGAATGATAGTTTATGGCGAAGGGATACTGAGGTACTGAACATTCAGGAACAAGGAAGATGATGAAGAAGCACCAAAACTCATCCTCACTGAAGAACCCCAGGAAATATGAAAAGCAGCTTGATTCATGCAAAATTAAATAAGACTGGAGTTTACAGCATGAGGTGGAGTAAGTTATGCACATGTAGAAAAAGGCTTACAGTGGGACTGAAATGGTTCTCAGCCTGTGATAACCAATAGTCACAGCCCATCAGTTACCTCACCTTTTCTAGGTCTGTGGTGGGTTTTGTAGCCCTTGAGGAGAAAGCCTAATTTTTGAAAGATGAGAGCTATTTAAAGGGAAAGTTGCTCTCTGAACTGTTTTCCTTCACAGAGGTGGCTGCCAGAGCTGTGTTTGTTGTTCCTGGCTCTTCCTCCATGTCTCCCCATTGAGATGAACCAACATGTTCACACAGGGTCTGCTGCAGGCAAGACAGTGCATGGCAGTGGTGAAGCGTCACAGGACAGCTCTGAACTTGCCACGTATGCATGGGACTCCACGAAAAGCATTTATCTTGGAATCAGATCACCATTTAGAGCTGTAGGTGAGGTGCTGGTAGTTCAGGTGTTCCCACCACTTTGCCTCACTCCAACCTTCCTGCTCCTGTCTGTTGCTGGTGACCACAGCCTGTGCTGAAGGCTGTGGCTCTGCATTGCAAACAGTGATCTGCATACATTTTTGGGGAGTATTTGTTACCCCTTGGCTACCCTGACAATATGAGGAGTCCTGACATACATTACAATGTCCCAGGTTGCTGTTTTCCTGGTGCTCAGAATTATGAACTGCAGTTAGTTATTGCCATGAACTGTGCTTTAAGCTAAATCTTGATCTTAAGTTAACCCAGCAATATATCTTTGGCTCATGGATTCCTTGCACTTTCTCTTTTTATTCTTTTTTTTATCCCCTGATTTTCTTTTTTCTTCTCAAATGTGAGCAATTGCATATCCATCCTAGTCTGGTGAGACTAAATTGTAATGAGCACAGAAAAAATATTATAGCCAATTTGGTAAGTGAAGCAACACACAAGGAATATAATTTACTTTACTGCAGTTTTATAAGTTGAAGAGACATACACACATATTACATTTAACTGCAGATGGCATAAATCAGTCCATTTAATTTAAATGTCCAAGTTACAAGGCACCAAGGGGGGAGTGTGGGGCAGTAGTGCCTGTGGCACGGACAGAGGGGAACCTGCCTCACACTGCCAGCACTGTCTCACTCCAGCAGCACCAACATGGGACTGCAGCCTTCTGCTTCCTGGGGAGCAGCACCATGGTATCATCAACCCACAGCCTGCCTGGAATGGTGCTGCCAGGTTTCTCTGGGAGGCCATGGCCTAGCCTGGGTGCCTGTATCCCCAGGTATCCCTTAAGTGATGCTTTAAGTTTAAGCTTCCATGTTTTTCAGATTCTGTGCTGCCCAGGGGTGCAGTTCTGAGCCTCATATTCAGTGCTGGTGAGCTCTTCACAGAGCAGGGAGACAAAACAAATTCTTTTCCTGCTGAAGACCAAGGACAACTTTCAGGCCCAAAAGCACAAACAAGGGTAGACTGAAGGGAGGAAAAAGAAGGATGAGACCTCAGAGCCTGGAGCCATAATTGGACAATTAAACCCAAATATGCAAATGAACCAAAACTTATAAAAATATGAGACCTCATGAGCAGGCAGCCATTTTTCTGACCATTTTGTGTCCACCTTGGGTGTAGCCCTGGTCAGGCTCTCTTGTCCTGCCCAAGCTGTATCCTTAAAGGCCTTTCAATAAATATCTACTTTATTCTCCAGCTCTGTCCAGTGTCTGTTTCAGGTCAGCCTTCCCAAGGCATCACTCAGGGATATCTTGGTCCCAAGCTTGGTGCCAGGGGAGGACTGTGGAAGCACCAGCCTGGTTAGAATGGTGGAATTGGCTAAATAATTTAGGTGCTCTGTTAGGTTGTAATGGAAA
Organism: Pycnonotus jocosus; assembly: GCA_013400435.1. Classification (NCBI taxonomy): domain Eukaryota; kingdom Metazoa; phylum Chordata; class Aves; order Passeriformes; family Pycnonotidae; genus Pycnonotus; species Pycnonotus jocosus. The sequence continues at coordinate 9,924 of VWYP01013096.1, forward strand.
GCAGGCAGGTTAAACCGGTTCTTGAGCCTCAGCTGAATTTCAAGAGCACAGAGTCCATCCTTGATTTGATTTAGGCAAGATAAATCTGCACTCACACATGCACACACATGGTAAAAGAAGCAAGTCTTCTGCAAGCTTGATCCTCTGCTTGAAGAAATCAGTGTAAATCATCATGGTACTGTGCATACCAGAAGGGAATGCTGCTTTAGCTGCGGTTCTAACAAGTTAAAGTGACAAAGAATCTGGGATGATGGATTTTCAGCCCATTTGGGATGAACTGATGCCTTCAAGACAGTGTAAGACTTAAGACATGTACACTCAGACACGCACTAATAGATGTTAATAGGTAACTGACAGAGAAATCCCTTTTTAGCCTTTTGTATATGTGAGCTTCCAGTGGTGTTCCACCTCAAAAGCTAATGATCAAAATAAATTTCCAGGGGAGAAAGCTTTAAGCATTCAGCACAGCACATTATCTCCAGTTTGAAGTGAGCATTACACGTCCAGACTGCACTTGCATGAGCAATGAAAACAGGATCTGATGGCTCCTACATGCTGATAATGATGACTAGCAAATGGAGAGGGGGGTTTTGTGGGTGTTTTTTTGCCATTTGTTGTGACTGGATGCCTTGGTGATTGGGAATATAAATAGGCAGATGGTTTAGATGGATAGAAACGTTGGGTCTTTATGGCATAAAGTATAAGTTTAGCTGAAAAAATTCTCTGCACTTCAGCATAATGCTTGCACAGCACATGTATCTACCTATGAGATCAAAATTTTATTTTTTATGAACCAGACTTGGTCTCCTGGGGAGGGGCAATATTTTCGGGTTTTAAAGCATTTCCAGAGACAACACCATAATGTCAGAACACCAACATATTTTGGGAAGGGAGGATGTCCTGAAAGACTTTAGGGATAAAATCTTCCTTAGATTTGCAGTTTGGAACCGCAAGGTTTGGGGAGTTTGCTGACAGAATCTCAGCAAAGTGCTAGATAGAAATATTACACTTGTCATTTTTCATCAGTAATGCCCTAAAGGGAAATTCCATTTATCAGGCCTGTTCACAGGAGGGTTTATGCCCTATCTAATGAACAAAAGGGGAAAAAAAAAAAGAAAAAAAAAAGAAAAAAAAGAGATTTTTTTCTCTATTTTACTTTGTTACGTTAACTGTAAAGTTAAATTCTATTAATTGTTTACTGCATTTCTGAGAGCTGGAGCACCTTAAGTGGTTAATTACCCTGGAGTTATTGCTGCTCTCTGTGTGAAAAGTGTTATATCCAGTGTGCTGATGAGACCAGACACAGCCTTTCACCCTGCCACAGTGAATTCAGCAGAATGGTTAAAATGAGAGACCTTTCAGTCTCCCCAGCTCAGAGCACCGTGTGAGAGCACAGCTGTAGGTGAGGATAGGTGGGAAACTGACAGCTTTGGACGTGGTTTGGCAGGGTTTGGTTGTGGACAGGTCTGTGTGTTGGTGGTGCAGCTGAGCAGAGGCTGAGCCAGGTCACCAGGTGCAGGGCTGAAGGTGTCCCAGCACGCTGAGCTCAGAAATCCAAACTGCTCTGCTGCTAATCCCCTCCTGCCAGCTTCTGTGCAGAAATGCTCTGCCCAAAGCCGTGGCCTTCCCTGGCTAACCTTCCTGCAGCTCTGTGTGCTGAGTGTGACACCATATGGCATGGCCTGTCCCTGTGGTCATTTGGGGTCAGCTGTCCCCCTGCATGCCCTGCTCGCTCTCTGATGGCGTGGGGTGAGCAGCAGAAAAGGCCTGGATGCTGTGTGAGTGCTGCTCAGCAATAATGAGAACATCTCCATGTTATCAACACTGTTTTCAGCAAAAAACTAAATGACAGGCCCATACTGTGACGAAAAGCAACTCCACCAAAACCAGATCATCTGTGAAGCCCCTCACCCAAAGCCACTGTGTGTGCTAGTTCTCATGGCTCACAAATGACACTAGATGAATCCTTAGGATAAAACATGAAGGGCAGTTGTGAAGGAAGGCAACTGCATTTAAATGACAAAGTATTCTGTCAAAGAGTTCTGTTCAAAGTATCACTGTATGGTGTCCTTAAATTCTCCCTGGGCACCCACAGATGGCTGCTGCCAGGGAGCACACAGTGGGTGAGAAAGATCCCTGATATGCCCTGGCACTATTGGTATTTTCTCCTCATGTGATGACCTTGTCCATCTGCTGTAACTGTTTGTGACATGCCCACTGACAGGAAGTCATGAGGGCAGCACAACCTGGGTATTCTGTGTTTATAAAATTAAGATAATTTGATTTAAGTATTTGGTTTTCCTAGCCATGAGACAATATGAATAATAATGTTGAGAGAAATGATAAGTGGGTCAGAATTGCAGCACAGACCTGTGGCTGGTGCTCATACAGTGGTGCCAGTTCCATCTCTGCCTAAATGACTTTTGAAAGCTCAGTGGGCTGTACATTAGGCTGTACAATGGCATATACAGTATGCTGTGGTCCCATACTCAGTTGCATGAAGTGTTTTAAAGGACTAGTTTAAACAGAAAGCAGAACATATTCCTCTTCTAAGCCTGCAGATTTATTTTTTTTTCCTAGGGTTGTTAATCTGCTGCTGCTACTGGTTGAGAAATAGTAAGGGAAACCCTTTGTCTGACAAATCTGTTTTATACCCAAGGGTTGCTCCCTGGCTCGGAGGGGATGTTTTGGTATATCAGAACTACAGAATGTAATTGTGATAATGCAACTTGTCCTTCCTATGGCATTTTTCACTTGTTGCACTGAGAGCACAGCTTTCCCAAATGGCTCTAAAACGCTCTAAGTGACTAGGTGAAACATCTCCAGGTGTGTAAAATCTAAACCATGCAGCAGCCCAGAAAAACGAATCATGATGTCTTGCGTTATCCTACCATGCCATCCTGTCAGCTGCTGTGCGTGCCACCAATTCAACAGCCAAGCTGCAGTGCCCTCCTAGGAGCTGGGTGCTGGGAGATTCCATATGGCCCTTCCTCCTCCTTGCAACACATAACCTAAATACGTAACAACTCATTCACCATCACACCCAGAACATGTTACTACGGTGACACAGTTGCTGCTGAAACAAAAGGCAGTTTGGGGAGTTTTGCATAATGTTCCCTTCTGAACTCCAGACTCTGTCTTGCTCTCTCTCTCTCTCTCTCTCTCTCTCTCTCTCTCTCTCTCTCTCTCTCTCTCTCTCTCTCTCTCTCTCTCTCTCTCTCTCTCTCTCTCTCTCTCTCAGAAAAAAAAAAAAAAAAAAAAAAAGAAAAAAAAAGAAACAAAAAGAAAAAAAAAAGGTTATTTCAGCATGCCTCATGGTATGAAATAATTAATTCATAGGAGGATGTGCCCCTTCATCATTCTACACCTTAAAAAGAACAGAGACCACTCTTCAGGAAAGAAATTTTCCCTTTTGGAAAGAGACAGTTTATCAGCCTTCCCTCCCACCATAAGGTCATCTTTATCCACTGAATGCTATTAAAGGGCAAAATAAGGTTCAGATTTTTTTTGGCTGATGAGAAAGGGGAGGAAAGGCAGAAGGCATTTAAAAAAGCAGAACTGAAAAAAGTGGAGTGATCAGTGCCTCCCACCACAGGTGCACACTTGTCATTCCTGTGCCTCGGGGTAAGAGGGAGTCAGAAGTGCTTTCAATTTGCTGTATTTGATTTCACTTCTGAGAGTAACAATCTGTTCAGGGACTCTCACTGTGACACTGGAAGTGTGTCAGATTTTGGGTTTGCATTCACGAAGGGTTTGGAGAAGAGAACAATAGAATGCTGATCCCAGCAGTGTGCTCAGAATAGCCTGCTACTGTTACCTGTTTTGGCACAGGATTTCAAATGCAGTAATTGTTGAGGTAAAGTGTGTCATGAACAATACATTTGCTTTGGCCAAACTGTGACGTTCCCAATGTAATTTTGAATCAGGGGAGTGGATAATGAAGGGCCTGCAGGGCATAACATGACCTGAAGAATCTTTATGGCTGGTGTAGTGCTGAGCAATCTTCAGACAAATCATTAAAGATGAATGATAAACTGGTTAAAGAGAACAAAGATTACAGTAAATGTTGATGAATCAGCCAGAGGAGTTTAGCTGATGTCTCAACTATCCTGTCATTTAAGAAAGGATTTTTTTTGGCTGTGAGTCACAGAACCATTTAGGTTGGAAAAGACCTCTGAGGTCACGTCTAACCTTTGACTGATCATCACCTTGTCCATCGGAAAAGCAGGTCAGAAGCTTTGAAAGTGTGTACATTTTTTAAACTCACTTGAGAAATGGATGAATATGTAGGATTCGACATTACTAGACTCTCTTTATCTGCAGCATCCAAGTTTGCATCACCAGTTCCACAGACAAGAGGTTAGAGCAGGAATTACAACACACTTTACAGCCTTTTCCTCTCAGGGCAGCTAAATGGCAGAGAGGCATTCAATCTGGTTTCTGTGAGGTATAAAAATATGATGCCATTAGATCTCATTAATGAGCTGCTGAGAGCCACACTCCACACTAACCAACATCTCCGTTTTCCCAGGCAGTAAATCAGCACTACTCCATTAAGTTTAAAGGGCTCCAGCTAATTTACACTAACTGAGGATATCATGCTGCAAACTTAGGCTCCCACAAGAGTACAGGGTTGCTTCACTCATCACAGAATCACAGCTGGCAGAGAGCACCTATTCAGATCCTTAACACTGCACAATAAAGCAAAGTAAAGCAGGAAAAAGGAATAAGATCATGAGGCCCTTGTGGGACTTCATGGTGCATGTACATTTTCTGAACATCACATGGGCTTCAGTCAGGGTGCTCACAGCTCAGACACCGTGCTTGGGGATGGGGTAAAAAGGGTTAAAACCTCTGCAGGATTTTAAGTTATATGTAGTGCAATGATATATCTAACATAATTATAGGACAGTGCAGACTCTGTGTTAGTCCATTTGTGCAGTCTTTGAAATCTGTTTAGAAGAAGTTTAGCATAGAGTACAAAAGAATTTAAAATGCAATATTGTAATGTTTTTGGCTGCTGTAAACATGAAACAAAGGATCATAATAAAACTGCAGCTGAATGAGGAATAATTTCTCATTGGGCTTTTTGTTCTCCTGTGGCTTTTTCAGTTATTTAGTTATACACAGAAGAGAAACAAGGAATAATTCAAAATTTATATAAATAACCATTATTTGTACTGGATTAGGGCATTTCTATCTATTTACTATCCTTAGAAAGTAAATTATTTTGCTTTCTAGCCTTTAGTGGGGCTCCTGCTTTTAAAGATCAGTAGCACTACCTTGAAGGAGAAACCTTAATGGAATTTAGAAGCCTTTGCATAGACCATTTAAACATCTGTGAAAGAATACAAATATACATATCGGCCAACCAAAAATTTGTCTTTTTCTTCCACTCTGCCCAAGATTCAGAAGCCAGCTCCTTACAGAGCTGTTGATAATCTCACCTTTCCAGAAGGGCTGTCCCTGCTGCTCTGCTCATCTGTGATAACAGGGAGATACTACCTGGATAGTAGGCACCCTAAGCAGGCAAAAAAATGAACAAACTGAGCCTCTTCCACCATGTCCTTGGTATTGTTTACATAGAACACATATGACCCAAGCACTGGGAAATTATTTAAGATAGTAAGGAAAGGTTCAGGCTGTGAGTAGGAAAGAACTATTTCTTTCCTTCATTTTCCTTTTTTTTTTTTTTAAAAGGGAAATAATAAATTAAAAAAGTTGTCTAATTTTTGCAAAGTTTTGAAGGCTGAGATTTGTGAGTGGATAAAAAGGTGAGTCCTGACAAAGGGGTGGGGAGGGTGTGAGACATACCTGTGTGTGGAGCTCCTACTAGGCAGTTCTTTGTTCGAAGTGTGAAAAAAAGTGAAGTGGTTGGTATCTACAAAACCAAGGTTTTGGACAAAGGGACTAAAAGAACTTTACAGATTAAAGTAGCAGGGAAGACAGAAAACTTACATAATACAATAAAAAGAATCCATTAGGAAAATACTATGTGGCATAGAGCATCTGTGACCTTGGTGCATCCCCAGGAAGATTAAGAGCAGATCTCAGGTTCTTAAGTCTAACACCAGCAGGCAGACTGTCCTCAAGGGGCAAATCCATTCTGAGCTCCAGAGGTTCCATCACAAAAGGAAAGAGAGGATCCTGCTGCACCTGCAGGTACATTCCCTGCTTGAACAGCAGATGATTGTGAAACACATTCTTAGACATTATCTCATTACCAGTCCTGCTCATTAAAATACAGCTGCATCAATACAAATATGGATAATCCATTATTTGATTTTGCTATGGACTCTTTTGGCCTGGTGCTGAAAAATGCTTTTCTCACTTTAGTTTCTGATGCTTCTCTCAATGCTGTGGCTGCTGTGGTTCCCATTTTGCCTGTTAAATTTTTGACCAAAAGTATGATAACTTATGGACCCTTTAAAAATTACAAAAAGTCTGCAAAACTTCTGGTATTTTTTAAAGAGTCCATAGGTTATCATAATTTTTTGTATGATCATGTCATGTTTTTGCTGGGGGAAAGCAGCTTGGAGAAATCCTAACATGGATGTCCAGCTCTCCCCCTCCCCTCCTGTTTTGGGAGGAAGTATTTTAATATTGCTCAGGGCTCTGGTTTTTGGAATGATGCCTGAAGGTTTCACTTTGTGGCTCTGAGGATTGTGATAGGCAGTTCAGTTAATAGATCTAGTCCTGAGTGTGGAAAACATGAATACTATGATAATGAAAAAAGCATTTTTTTCCAGGAATGCTAGCATTTTATATTCTGCCTGAATGCTATTTTTTATATTACACTCTGTTCCCAATGGACTGGAAATCCTTTTGGTAGGATGATTTTTCTTGTTTCTATTCATTATTTAGTACAATGCAGCCCCCGCTTTTATAGTGGATTTGGGTTATGCTGAAATGTCAATAACATTAAAATAAAGATGATATCCTTACATTCATTTTCCCTGATATTGTGCAATAAGCTTTGCATTCAATTTTCAACATGTCCTAACTACCTAATTGCTGATTTCTGTCTTGGAGTGAACCTCTTCAAATCTACAGACTTCAGATGTGCCCCAAATAAAAATGTACAGTGGCAACACAGCAACATTAAAGTGATAAGATGTGACAAAACACCAATAATTTTTACTGAGGTAGACTGTAATGGTTAATGCTGAATTGGAGAGGAAAAGCAACTGTTGATCTCCCATTCAGGAGCTGTTTGGACATATTATTGAGCCTAATTAAAGCATAAAAGGACAGCCAAGACAGGGAAAGGGATGAGAGGAAAATGTACATCCTGTGTTTCCCAGTTCTCTGTTAGCTGCTAATAGGAATGCAAATGACCACTGGCTGCTCAGTGGTTAATCTGGGGCTAAAGATGCTGGAGATGTGGCACAGATCACCAAATATTATTTTTTATTATATTTTCCGGGAAAGAAAAGGCTGAACTCTCAATGCTACACAACAAAGTCTGATAGCTATATAGATAAATTGTAAGAAAGATAGATATTGACTTTAACTATATGAATATGTGATAGGCAAAATGGCTCAATAACTTTAATTATAGGTTGGTACAAATGTAAATTATACGAATTATAGGTCGGTACAAATATAGTATTTCTTTGTTTTCTTTGACAGCCACAGGCTGTAACCTCAGACTATGAGTCAACCCTAACATTCTCTGGGACCCTAGAGGTTCCTGCATGTGATGCACCCATAAAATTAATTTTCAGGACCAGAAGAATTGCTAACGATCAGCTTTTGTACTGTGATAGCAGGTGCATGAAACTCTGCTAAGAATAGGGGCTCACTGTGCTTTCTTAACTGTTATAAACCTTTGGTTAGGGATACATCAACACTTTTCAGTTTTATATGTAAATAGCTGTGAAACTATCATTGGCAGAGGAGGATGAACAATTTAGATTACTTGATATAAGTTTTGGAGTCTCTTTTCCTAGTTTCTCCTCCAGTTTTCACTATGGTCAATTGTGGAATAAAAAGTGTTATTATTCCTACTCTTGTGGTTCGACCACCACTGAAAAAAAAAAAAAAAAAAGACAACTGGCATTGTGGTTCATCTGAGCAAATGTAGATGTTTGCAATGTAGGTCTCCAAATCCCAGTTAAGCATCCTCTGCTGTTAAGCGTTAGTGGAGAAATATGAGCTTTTCTAGGCATGATTTATTTTGTTTTTAGATATTTGTAAAAGATCAGACTTTTGTATAAGATCAGACTCTTTCTTAAAGTGCTATTGATTGCACAGNGAGTGATGAGATGAAGTTTACAGCAGAGGAAATGACTACTTTTCACAGCTACAATTTGGTGTTTTTTTTTTTTTAACCAGTTTTGTATTTTCTTGGTAGCAAAATGTCTTTTTAGATGAGAAATTATAGCCTGCAGAAAACATCTGCTAGTAAGTTGATTAATTAAAGATTACAATCCCTGAAAGCAACTGTTGTGTCAGTCAGACTGAAAATGAGAGAATACAGAAAGTATGGCTGAAAGGCTGGGGGATATAATAGATGGTAGATATAATTGGTGGTAGTAAAGGTTTCTGGATTTACTTGAACAAGTCATGGTGCAGCAGTAGGCAAAAAAAAAAAAAAA
>VWYP01013096.1:18547-45282 GCA_013400435.1 Pycnonotus jocosus
AAAAAAAATCAGAGGCTCTTCATTCTTAGTAACCCAAGAAAGTTTAACTCATTAAGATACAAACTACTTAAAGATATCCTGGGTATACAAGTGTGTGATTTTCCCCAGCCAGCTGCCTGCCAGGTAGAAAGACAGACACCAAGGGCAGGTGTTTTACATCCCCCTGCTCAGTGAAACATTCCCTGGGTCTCATTGAAAGAGCCATGGCAGAAGTTTTGGATCTTGCCCCTTGTGCTTTCTCAGATAAGCTCTGCTGCTTCTCCCCAGGCAGAAGAGACAAACCCAAGGGCCATTCCCAGGCCCCCTTCCTGCAAGGTGGAAGCAGCCTGGAGAGCCCTAAGCCTCACAGGGAGGTTCCAAGGTGGAGAATTCCCCTGCCTCTGCCTCTAAGTGTGCNAGTGCTTCAACACTCCAGCATTCACCAGAAGGTGCAATAATGGGCACTGACAGCAGAGACCCTGAAGATTTGGCTGCCAAATCACATCACTGGAGTGATGAGATGAAGTTTACAGCAGAGGAAATGACTACTTTTCACAGCTACAATTTGGTGTTTTTNCAAGCTCCAAGCCCTCACTGCAGCTGCTTTATATTCCAGGGTTGGTTTGGAGGGAACCTAAAAAAGCCACTTGAAATTGGACTTTCTGTGTGGAGCCAGCCATGGGGATCTGTGTTTCACACTTTATTGGGCACCAAGTTGCAGAGTGTGATGCTGACACTGCCATCGTGTTTGTGTCTTTAGTGACATGCCTGGAGAGTTGTTCAGGAATTGCAATTTTTTTATTTTTTTCACCAGGTGTCTTGGTAATTAAGGAACAATAATGCTGGAAGATTTATGGCCCACGAGGTCAATAATTGTTGCTATCCCTTTCCAGACCTTTCCCAGGCTGCTGCTGAAGCCCCAAAGCAGGATGTGTGTAGCCACACTGCGATGAGCCAAAGATCAGTATGTTCTCTCTGATCTTTCTCTCATGGTAGTTTATTGGATTCTTTCTGTCTGTTTGGTTCTTTCTGTCTGTAATTAGGTGGATAAATAGTTTAGTATGTGGAAACCCCTCACACACTTTCCCACCTGGCAGGAGATGCCCACCCTGCCCTGTGAGGAGGGAAGGACTCCTACTGCCTCCCTAAGGGATTCAGATTTCCAGTGGCAAAACAGCTCATAGATTTTCTGCTTCAAGGTCTTATTTGCCATCTCTGAATTACTTGAGCAGGAAACTGCTTGGAGGGCCTGGTTTTTATTCAGTTTCACAGTACAGTGTTTGGCCTCAGTTACCAGTTACAGGACCCAAACCCCTTTTCTTCAAAAAAGCAAAATCTTAGTTTAGTAACATGACCTCCTTTCAGCTTGTCTAAGAAAGACATGTAATCACAAGAGATTTGAGCTGGTACAGAACAAGCTCTTAGAAAAGAATCTACAAATGTAGGAACAATGGTCCTATTTCGATTCAACAGAACAGGAACTTATTATCTTTAAAACACATTCTAAAATTAAAACTGTAGAAACCAAAATGACATTGTCTCTCTATTACAAGTAACTCTTGGTGAATCCCGTGCCATAGAAACAACTGTTTATTTAAATTACAGGAAAGAAAATACGTTTGTACACATGGTCTGTGGTAAAAGAGGAGTAGAAAATGGTCTATCCTCTGATGCAGAATTAAATCTACAGATTCATACTGAAGTGTAACAGCCAGTTACACAGCCAGTTCAGAGGAATTATTATAGGCTGCCCCATAGTGTAAGGTACAGCTCTGAGCCTGGGAAAACCCATTAACATGAAAGACAATGGAAATGCTAAACCAGGAATTTATTATCTGCTGCTTCTCTTCCCCCTCTTTCTTACCGCAGAAAACAGAATATTAATGCAACACATGAGAACAAATTGAAAAGGGGCAGACAGAAAAACTTATTTGAAGCTGTTCTAACAGCACTAATTTACTCACTTGTCTGCTTGGCTTAAATGGAACATTCAGCATCACTTTTGAGTGTGACATAACCACTCTGTGTGTGTGTGTACGTGTGCATGTGCACGTGGAGAGGGCACATTTTGGAAGCAGCATCACTCCAATTTCTCTGGGGTTTTTTTTTTTTTTTTGGCAGCTGGAGCGTGACATTGCCCTTTAAGCAGGCTTTCTCGCATTTGATTTGTTGGATTAGCATAACTAAAGTGGTGGTCATAGGACAGAAAAACATTGTGTCTCTGTCTCCTTTATTGGCTTGCCCTCTGACAGCATTTCAGCGCCTGCCAGCCGGGTGACAGACTGCCCGATGAAAATTTATCGTGCTGCCCTCCGTGCTGGACACAACAATGTGTCATGAGGGAAGTATCCGTGATGTCACAGCTTTAGCCTCTGGTGGATGTAGAGCACTAAAAAATAAAAGCTGTAGAACAGCTCTGTGAAAATTTCCTTGCTCTTGCTGGTGGCTGACATCGTTGTATTTGTTAATTTTCTTCCATTAAAACACGTTACTGTTACATATCAAAAATTAAACCATATTCTTTTCTTAAAACAATCATTTGCTCTGTTTCATGGGTCTTCATATTCAAGTATAAGGGGTTTTTTTTGAAGCCCTGTATTAACATGGTTCTTTCTGCTTTTTAAATAGACATATCACCCAAATCAGTTCATGTCTCACAATAGTGCTGGATCTACATGTGCATCTGAATAACATTAGAAGATAAAATTTTTCTTCCAATGATTTTTTTAGTTGTTTTTTATTTTTTTTTTCTCAAAGTACCACAGATGATTCTACCCATTTAAATATTTAAGCGTATGAAGATGTAGTTTATCACTCAAGGCAGCTTGAATTTTGGAATGTCACCATTGAAATATGTCATGTATGTTTTCTTTGCATAATTTCAAGTTAGAGAATTCCTTCTGGCATTTGACACCATGTGGTAAAAATAGATTTCTCAACCTCAAAACCCAAAGAAAACTCTCTTTCATTTCTTAAAGGCAGATCAAAATTATCCTTGGTGGGAAGGGATATTCTGAACTCAGGGTGTGTCCTTAGAGCTTCACTGGTTTCTTAAGCTGGTATAACTGTGGCAAACCCCATCGACTCGAGAAGATTAAATTGTTATGCAATAAATATACACTGCAGACCTTTACAGTACCACAGACATTTCCCCCTCATGCAAGGACTGCTGATTCCTACACAGAGCAGCCAACCAGATACCTGACAACTGAGATAGAAAAGTTTTGCCATAAATTTTACCAATTCATCTCAGTAATATCTTTGTGACCATTACCATTTAGGCTATTCTGAGTGTGGAGATTCTTCTTTTATAAAATGTGTCCTGCTGAACTCAGTTTACTGTTACTTTTAGACTCTTGCTTTGGCTGTGAAGCTGCTATTTTGAGGAAACCAGGTTCCAGTCCCAGGGTTCCAGCTTCTTGTGGATGTTTGAGGAAGCACTCTGCTCCAGATTCCATGCAATCATATCTCACACATAGGGTCTCAGACACAGAAAATTATGTTCTTATGCTGTAAGAAAGGAAATTATATCTAACTCTGAAGCAGTAATCAATTAAAACCCCCCTCCTAATACATGGTACATTTTGTAATCACTGCCATTCCTTTTCCCCCTTTATCTAAAGCCAATAATTTTGTTTTGATTTTGTTGAAAACAGGACAAATTTTCATCAACACTCAGAGAAAAAAAACTTATTCAGCCTTAAATGTGCACAGTGCTACACCTAATGTCAATTGTTATGTCTGGGTACAGTCACACATGTACCTCAGTTTGGGCCTCTCTCTTTAGTTGCACGGAGTGAGTTTTGATTAATTGTAGTAAGGATGCGAATCACAACACGACAAAATTTGCAGCTTGTTTAACATCAAACAATCCATTCTGTTTTGCCTCTTGTACAATCGATTGTCTGTAGACAAAAGATAAAAAAAAAGCTGGTCAAGGGTTTAGTGCTGTTCGGCTGCCATTTGGCATGCCCATTAAATTACTGCACAAAGCAGACAACAATGCAGATTCCAGCCCCGAGCCTCGTGTTAACTTGACTGCATAAATGGGTCTCCAAGCCCAAAAAACAGCTGAACAAAAGAGCCACCATGGAGTGATTAAGACTTATTTGGGTGCTGGAGTGCACAGCTGCTGCAAGGGAGGAGGGGGAGAGGCAGCACACTTTCTCAGAGCTTGGCACAGGTCCCAGCTGCAAGGGAAGGAACCGAGCAGCTGCACAACCTTTGGAGCAGCTCTTCTGCTTCTTCAGGGCTGTCCCAGTGCCCCAGCACCAACAGGATCAGTGCCACAGGGTCTGCCAGGCTGCAGCAGTGCTCTGGTTAAGTGTGGTCTCCTGTCACATCCCCAGATTTGTTCAGTTCTCCTGCAGGCACATCTGTGCTCCTTTTGTGTTACTGCAGAAGGGTGAGGGGGTAGAAGCCAGGTGGGGAGTGGTCTGCCAACTTGCCAGGGAAATTTATTTCTTCAGCACACAAATTAAAATGCTTAGCATTTTTTGCAGAGGAAAAAAAAAAAAAAAAGAAAAAGAAAAAAAAAGAAGCTTTTGATTGCTTTGATATCATCAACCATACACGGGTGACAGATCTTCCAGCAGAAAGATGTCTCTTCCTACATTTCTGACTCTGATATCTTGCTTCCTATGTGACTGATTATCCAGGAGTGCTCGTGTTTGCTGTTGACCTCACAAGCCTGTTGAGAAGGAAGATCAGCACTGCAGAAACTAAAAATGAAAGCCTCATGTGGCAATATTAACACAGAAATGAAATATTTCTTTGTGACTGTTTTAAAAAAGACCAATTAAGGTGGAAAAATGCCCACTTCCAGGGAGAAGGCAGTGCAGGATTGGAACCAAAACAGGAAAAGTCAGGGAACCATTTACAAGTTCAGTACTGCAGCTTTATCAAAGGGCTAACAAATTACTGATTTTTTTTTTTTTTGGTAATGCCACTAGGCATTTTTCTAATAGCACATTTTGTTCAAATGTCCTCCTTTAGTGCAGCAAAGGATGGGCAGATTGGTGCAGTGCACCCAGCTTCTTTGCCAGTTCTCTGTCCTAAAGACAAAATGGTAAAGTGACACAGGCTGTGTTATGCTTGATTTTTGTATTGTCTTTGGGATGATTAAGCTAATCAGCCCAAGACACTTTCCTTTTTCTCTCCTTTAACTTACACCTCTGTAAAATTCTCCAGTTCTTTGGGATGTGGATGGTTTATCGCTATCACAATGTAAATGTCACAATCACAGCAAGGTATCAGAATTTTGTTAAGTTTAAGAGAAATCTTGATTTAAAAATATTCTTAGTGGCATAGTACTATAAAATTGAATAGAGACATTTGAAGGTTAGCAACAGATGTATCTTTAAGGGTCTTTCTCATATTATTACCTTGATGCTTTTGAAAATGTATTTATGCTGTTAATGCATAACCAGCACAGGAAGCATGTGTATGAGATTTCCAAACACCAAAAAGTAAATCCAGATTATTGTTGAACTTTCCATATAACCTGAATATATGCACAATATGAGTCTTGGAGCTACTGACTGAGTCTGTGAGTTAACCAAAATATTCAGTCTTATGCATGTCAACATATAAAGCTCACTGAGTCAGGTCCTGAAATATATTTTTTTTCACCAAAACTATTATGCTAGTTGTGCCAAAGAACTCATTCTTACTCACTCTGATGGCTGACATCTGCATTTGAGTCCATTTCTCTTTTTAAAGAACAATGCCTTGTTTTGTGTCCTTGTACCAGAAAGCCTTGTCAACTCATTCCTAAAAGAAACTAGCATCATAAAAATATGTTAATCAAAACTGAGTGATAAAACCTGATCTAAGTTGCAAACTCAAAGCTTGCCCAGCCAAGCAACCTGATTTAACTTCGAAAGGAGTCCTGCTCTGAGTATTAGACTGTACAAAATGCCCTCCAAGGATTTTTCCATGGCTATTCCAAAAAAATCCATTTAATGACACAATATTTTGTGCTTACTCTCTCTGTTTCTTTCAAACATGCATCTTACTAGTGCAATAAGTCTAGCAGAATAGACAAATACAAAACTTATGTGGTTGGGTTAAACTACATATATATGTGATTTCTGCTTTATCTCTACTTTAGAACAGCATGTTTAATGCAAAACATTACAACTAACAGAGAAGTAAATGTCCTTATGGTGCAACATCTGTGGTTTAGGAATGGTAATCCCTGGTTCAATGCCCCCATTGAGACTCTCCCAAACCACATTTGCCATTCACTCCCCCCCCCCTTCCCCTCCTATTTCCCACTCCAGCAGGACAGAGAGGAGAATCAGAGGCACAAAGGGTTAAAATCGAGTTGAGGTAAGAACAATTTACTAGAAACAGCAGTGAGATAAGAAAATGAATAGTAACAACAACAATATTAATAATGAAACGTGTGAGACAAAGAAATTATTTACATGGAAAGCCCACAAGGAATCCTAACCAGCTCTTCCCCACCATGCTTTCTCCCAGTCAGAAATCTCACTCTTCTTGGAAGGAAGAGTCCCTGGCAGTGATCTGAGGTGGTGGGGTATAAATTTAGGGTCTGGCCACTCCCCCTCTCAGCTATTGCCAAAGATTAACCCTGTCCTTGGCCAAAACCAAGACAATCACCTACATTGCCTACCAGAAAAACCACAGAGGCAGAACACCAGAACAAATCACCTCAGGTCTTTGCTAAAATTTGGTTAAACTACAGCATTGGGCATCTTTAAGTGAAATCTACCTGTGTGCTTCTGAGTACAGCTATGCACATGCACCCATCATTCCCCCTAGAGCTTTACAAGCTCTGGTTTGTATTTGCAATAGCCCCATGACTTAGTACAAGTGGGAAAACTGAGGCACAGAAGAGATTTGCCTGAAATGAATCAGGAAACAAATAGCAGAACGAGCGCAACACACTTTCCACTTGCCCCATGAGATATTTAATAGCCTTTCATACATACCTAATCCGAGGGCAGCTGCAACTCCTTACAAAGCACAGGACTATATTGTCTGGTCATACTTCTAAGGTCCATGAAGCTTAAACAATCAAACATGATGGACTGGTGCACAGAAACTCCGAAGTGCCAAGGGATCCTGTGACAATCCCTCCTTGTAGCTGGCTGTGTCAGCCTGTGTGCTCGAGATAAATTGCTGAGCGAGGCATTTTCTTCTGTGCCAGGCTGAGGATTTCTCTGAGTTCTGTTTCCTCCCTCCAGAAAACTGGGCTCTTTGTCAGTACACCTCTCTGTGCGCTGCTCCTAAAAGCAAACTGCAAGTTCCTAGCAAGTCAAGGTACAAATTTGGCAAGATGAAAAGACGTTGATTTGATTTCCTTCCTATTTGTAACAAATACAAAGAACCAAAATTAAATAATTGGTAATGTATATTCTCTGCTACCTCCAGGAAATGGCCGTTTTAATCCTCATAATTTTAAGAGATGAGCTGTGCCTAGCTGGTCTTCTGGACTTTCATTTATAGTCAAACCTGAGAATGGTATGTAATGCAGCTCATAAATTAACAGCTTGTACTGAGAAGGATTCCCTGCAAGAAGAATTAATATGGCAGCTCCTCCTTTGACTTAAACTGATTTTATGCTCTCATCTTCAATGTATTGATCCACTTTTAATATTAATTTCTGAAAATCTTAACACAGGCTGTCCTTCTGCCTGATTATCAGCCCTGGACCCTTTGTTTCAACAGATGGATGAGGCATTGCATGCTGCCCTGAGAAGAGGACTGGAGCCTTTCCATGAGGCCCAGATTTGCTGGCAGGGACTCCTCCTTCAAGGAGCACCCAGGGATGTTGCTGCAGGCCCAATGGAGGCCTCCCAGACTTTGTGTGCTATTTTGGTTGCCCTACCTTTTGCAGTGTGAGCAGTGGGTGGGGTTCTGCATATCTTGCTTTTGTTCCTGGATTTACCCATGCAGTTGCTTCTGAGTGCTGCAAATTCGGGCCAGGTTATTTCCTGTGAGCTATGGCTAACACTAGAAACTTTATTTTACAGCATCAAATGTCTTCTAAAAAAAAAAACCCAACCAAAAAAACCCCCCAAAACCCCAAAAACTAAAAGAGGAAGTGCAGGCAAAGGGGAAGCTGCTACGTATCTAAGCACACTAGAAATACTGGAATATTCTCTGATTAGGACTGAGCTTCTCAAAGCAGATCCCTGGCTCAGCCCTGCCTCTTGAGGCAGAGTGTGAAGCTTCATTTCTCCCCTACAGGACAACAGGCTCTGGAGATAATTGATTTACACAAGTTGTGATTATTTCAATTCTTCACCAATTCATTAACATGATTGTTAGGCTCCTAATGATCAGGCTGGCCGCTTGACTTCCTTCTGTTCTGAGGTAATTTAAAGGCAGTTTCATTTTCTCAGTTGCCTCTACAGTACCATGTAAAAAACTGCCACTTAGTGTTAAATTAACTAACTGCTACTGAAGTGTCAAATGAGAAGAACAAAATGAATGTCAGGTCTAATTATTAATGCTCTATGTCACAGCAACTGTTAGAGGCCATACTCTGGAGTGGATCCTTTCAGCTGCTGAGGACTAAAAGAAAGTGTTGGGGTAGTTCCTAGTGCAAGTCATGTCTGTCATGCAGAGGGAGCACTAAACTGCTTTCTGATAGAGATTCTTGATGGTCAACAAGGGACCCTTAGATGACATCATGTAATTGGGAGCATCCACTGCTTCCCCATGACATTTGAATTGCAAAGACAGCTAACAAAATGTTAGCCTTCAGCAGTCAGTGGGTATTTGCATCTGAAACCTAAGATGGTGAAAAATGGCGCTTTTTTGGAGTGGTTTCTCTCTCAGCTGGATGCACTATATCAAACACTGAAGTGCAGCTCTCATGACACCATTTGAATTATGCTCTCTGTAAGCAAGCAGTTTTACAACTTTTCTTTCTCCACATTCACACTCATAAATTAAACCAGGAGTGGATGCTGCCAGAAAGACAAAGGGCTACAAAGAAATAGCTCATTCTATATGCTACAAACTGCCAGCTACCCATTTCTGTCCAAGCAATCCTTCAAACTCTGAGACAAGATACAGGTATACTACAATTACAAAATCAACAGGTTTTACCTGGCATCAGGAATTTGATAATTTGAATGGATGACAACCAGCAACTTATACATAAATTCTACAGACACCATCCTCCCACTCTCTCTGCTCCCAAATGACTCTGACCTATTCTTCTACCAAAAAAATGTTGGGGGAGAGGGGTGGTGTGTTGAATGCCATTTAATTAAACACTAATCAGTGTTTCTTCTAGTAAAACCAGAATGATCAAGTTGCTCCTATATGAATACAGCACATCTGACTTGAATTTTGTACTGAGGCTTCATTAAGGACCATTATTTGAAGAAAGTTAATGGGATGAACTTTTTTTACCACTAGAGGCACCAGCCAAAAAGTCAGAAACTCATAGTATTTGTCACTTAGACAGCGACAGCAACAACACATCATGGAATTACCAAATCACAATCCAACTTTCAAGAAAGTCTTCATTTAAATGCACCTGTGAGCTTTCATGTATTTAAGGGCACAAAAAAGGAATAAGCTATCTAAACCTAACCACACTTCTCAGCTGCACACATCCACAAAGGGGACATTAGAACATGCAGCAGAGTTTCTAGAGGGTTGTGGCTGTATTCAATGATGAGCCTTTCCAAGAGGCCTTTCAAAAATACTTTCCACTGGAAAGAAACGTGTGCTCTGAATGTTAATCCTTTTGTGCTGCTATCCAACTATCAACTTTAAGTTCTACGCAATGACAGTACAATAAAACATTTCCATGTATTTTGAAGTTTCCATCTAGGGAAGGAGAGAAAAATTACCAAAAAACTCTCCAGTTTTCCTACAGGGGACATCACAGCAAAAAAACCATTTCTATGAAATGTGTTTTTCCCAATCATTTGTCTTGACTTAATGCTTAGTGTTTCCTCTCTTCAAGCAATTATTATTGCAATTATTACATAGCAAAGAGTATGTTAGTGAAGTTAGCCTTCAGTTACCTGTTTAGGTTGTTGGGTGGGGGAAGTTCCATGTACGATATGAAGCATTTTCCAGTGCTTGACAGCAGTGTGGAAGTGTCCCAACCAGGGCTGTGCAAGAATTAAGACCATCAATCATTCTTTCCACAGGCAGTCTTTATTTTAGATAGTTAACATCCTGGATATTCAGCAGCCTAACTGATTGCACAGCCTGTCTGTCCCTCCTCTGCTCTGAAGAATTTTTCATTTGATATGGGTAAATCTCAAAGCTCTTCCAGGAGAGGAAAAGCAAAACCAGCAAGCCAGGAAATGTATGAAGTTGGCTTTTGCACTTCAGCAGAGCAGACAGACCTCTCCAAACATCTTCTTCCAGTGAGTGACAATACCAACCACTGTTGTGAGCCAGCTCAAAGAAGCAACAGGAGCACATTTCTTCACAGATATGCTGTGCCATATCTACAGAAAGTACTGGCAGGCCTCCACTTACATCTAGGTTGTGAAGAGAGTTTCTGCTTTTTTCCTTTATCTGAGGACTCTCACACCACTTCTTCCAGCCTCAGTCTTTGTTTCAGTACTTTTTCTCTTGTGTAGCAAGGTTCAGCACTTGCATGAAAATAGATAAATGCATCTTTGCTGTTTCAAGAAGATCTTGGAAAAAAAGGTATGTTCATTAAAAATGTAGGCAAATACAAGCTGGGGTAGGAAAAGGCATAGTGTAGCTACCTGTAAAGGAACAAGGCGCAGAAGGGGAAGAAAATCACAGGAGCAGCATCAATTCCCTTTATGTTAATTTCCCTCTGAGCAACAATGTAAAATATTTACAGTGCTATAAAAACAAAGGCAGATCAAATAGGAGGCAGAAAATAATGCAGGAGCAGAGGAAGTGTATTAAAGAGAAATTTGCATGTTTATAAGGGAAAGAAAAAGCCAGATTCAAATACAGCTTTGCACACACTGGCCAGCAGATACTGAACAGGAATAGGCATATTTAGAACCAGAGGGCTTATATATTCTTCTGGGAGGCAAAAACTATACCATTACCTTGAACACCACCTCAATAACCAACTACAGTCATATTTCTGTATCTACAAAATTCTTCAGGAGGAAACATCAAGAAAGTTTTTAAAACTTTTCAAGAGTGTTATCTGACCCAAGGTTATTAATATCCCATTGCTCTGGGATTCCACAAGACTGCAGCAGAGGAGCTGAGGCAGGGATGATGACTGAGAATTCCTTTAGTGGGCACCAGCACAGCCACAGGGTGCTGCTGTAGGAGTGCTCAGTGCAGCTACACCACCTTAACCAGATGCCAAAAAGTCATATGATGAGGAGTACAACAGAGTCAAATGCTTCCACATGGCAGGGAAAAAAAAAACTGTTCAAAGAAAGGAAGGTATTTCTCGATGCAAGTTGGATCTGTTTTTACAGAAGAAATCCCTGACCACTCTCTAAGCCTGCTGTGGAAGTAAACAATGATTTCATAACACAAAAATCAAGAGGGGCAGGAAAGAATAAACTTAGTGAGACTAAAAGCCAAACAACATTTGCAAATAAGTACAGGCCACCTTATATCATCTCCTGCTACTGCCTTATATTCCTCACTCCTCCCTCCTACTATGTGAAGCCATAGGAGTTTTACCTGGTAAGGTGTTAAGCCCCCTTTAGACTACAGGAATAAATTTTGTCAAGACACTATTCTTTGTTCAGCACATTGGAGTAAAGTCAGAAAACAAATCCCTAGAGCCCACAGTGTCTGCAAAAACTACCTCAGGTTCCCAAAATAGACGTAAGTCACTGCTTCAAATAAATATTAACCTCAGGAAGAAACGTCTTTATTGGTCTTACTGGTCTCCCCTTATATCATTTAGTATGATACTGTTAAGAGCAATGAACTTCAGCAAAAAAGTAAAGCTGTTCTGTACAAAGACTGGGAAGGCTGACCATTTTGCCTGTAATTAGCCACTGCCATGTGAATTTATAACCAACTATCTGACTGAGAACTATGTTCTGTTTTGTCCCATTTTGAACAGAAATACTTCAGAGTATCCAGTTAGAAGTCAAACTGAAAAATTTGAATTCTGCCCCACAACTAAAGGACCTCACATACTAGGCAGCTATGAAAGGCACTTTATTCCAAGAAGTACTCGGTAAAATAGATATAGTATTGCTAGCCAGAAACTTTAGAGGGCCCCTTACACCCTGATCTTTGCAAGACAATTTAGTCCACAGGAATTCTAGACACCTTAACTGCCTGCAGTCAAGAGTTGCCAGAAATGGTTGGTTAGAAGCTCCAACTCCACAAAGAGTTGTTAACTTGGTAGAAACAACTTATTTTAAATCTGCACAAGTTGGCATCTGTCCTCATCTGTTAATAAAGAAGTCCACAATACAAGAAGACCATTAAAAGAGAACAGACCCCAGCTGTAACTGCAGTGAGAACAGGCATTAGAAGCAAACCTAGGAACTGATCCATGTTCTGACTCAATGATTTTCATTGTTACTGTTTTAGAGACAGGATTGGTAAAGAATGATATAACATGTCATCACTAAAGCATAACCAAGAGATTATTGCTTCTTCCAAACTACATCTTAGCCTGGAAACTGCATGCCCCCTACCATAGGCAAATTTTTCTTACCTGGAAGGGGGAAGGATTAGCAGGAGGCAAGCAGCACCTCATACCACAAAGGTTACGGGGAGTAGCTAACATAATAATTGAGAACAATGCTTCAACTGCTTGACTCATTTTATTTTTATCCCCTCAGCTGCATTTGAGTTTTACAGTGGTTTCTTAAAGATCATTCACTCTTGTAGACCTCTAAGAGGTAACAGACAAGATTGAAACAATCATACATATAAAATTACTTATGTTTACAAATTTTTGGCAATCATAGTAACCCGTTTTTTCCTATTGCCATTGCCCCAATCATTGAAAAAGAGAGTGTACAATAATTTACATCTCAAGTATTTCAAAGTGCTTGATAGTGATTTTTCCAATAATTATTTACAAGTGGCCTATAGACATATGTACAGGTGTTACAAGTTGTGGCTGGAATATGGCTTTCTATGGAAAGTGCTTTATTTTTGGTCAGTGATGTTACTGACTAACCAACCCAAGGGTTACTGATAAAACTGTAACCACTAACAGCTGAATTGTTGTGGACAGGTATTTACAGAGTTGTTAAGCTGTAGAAAATAACTATTTACACAAGTGTTCCATAAATACAGAAAGTATCTTCTTTCTTCCAAGAATGGAGGAAGTCCTTCAGCCACAAACCTGGTTACTATCCCCAAAGAGTGTAAGACACAAGTAAACTGAAAGTGATTGCCCATCCAGTGCTCACGCCATGTCATCATCTGTGCTGACAACAGATATCTGCAAAAAAGCAAGGACAAGTTAGCTACAGAGCACCAATAAAAGACATAAAGCAACACACATCATGGCTGATTCTGCAGGCTAGTGACCACGTTCAGCACAGATTACTCCATCCCAGGTACAGACACTCATCACCCACCACAACTTTAACCTTGATCATAGGGTAAAATTGTCAACTGCTTCAGCCCAGTAGTTTGTCTGCAGCCAGCATCTTTCAAAAGCAGAGACCTCTCCCAAATTCAACTCAGCTATCTTTTGGCAGTCTTTCTACCCCAGTTATTAACCTGGAGTCTCAGGCATAAAAGGTAATAGGTTTACTTACTGCAGGGTAGGTGTGTCCTACTGAACCGCTGTGTCTTCCAATATCAATTGTGAGGTCCTCTTCTGTAGTTTTCAGGTAGACTGGATTATCAAAATTCATGCTTTTCATGTTCTTGTGCTGCCAGTTACGCCACATGAAGTAGCCAGCTGCTGCAGCCATCATCAGCAACACTGCAGGGAGACAAAGAGATTGCAAACGTGGAGCAGAGTCAGGTCAAGTTCCTAAGAGTGAGTTCTCTCACCATACAGGGTCCAAAAGGCTAGTAAAAGCTGCACTCACCAGCAGGAAGAATAATCCAAGCTGCTGATGTTCTTCCAGCTGCAGTAACTTCAGAGGTTGTGCTACTAGTGTTGAATCCTGCACGAGAATTTGACAGAGTGAGCTTGTGTGTACTGACAAGGCTGGCAGATTGTCATATGCAAGCACTTCCCAAACCCAGAAGCTCCTATTTGATTAGCTTCTCACTGCTAAGAACAGCCTAACATGCTTCATCCTGTATTAGTTGGAAGCTTTTTTTTATTGCTTGCCTTCTCTGAGCACTCCTGGGATTTCATGGAACCTACGGGTTCCACACTGTCCCGTGTGAACTAAATCTGTTTAACACATGCTCCAGCTGTTACACTACACAAATGATCTGGCCTGTGTTCTCTACTTGCATGCAAAGGAGAAAACATCCAAGTAGGCTAGTTGGTCAGTTTGCATTTAATTTCCTCTAATGTTTAGCAGTGTGAGTTATTGGGACCAGTACCTCCAGGAACTAGTCCAACAGTTGGAGATTTTTCTGTTGTGCTGGTATCTTTAGCCTCAGTGTAAGCCACAGTTGTTCCAGTACCTGAAACTAATTATAGATCAAGAACTAATTATAGATCAGTTAATCCTGAAGTTCTGCAATGGCTTTGCTATGAGAGCCATGGTAGTGAAGGTTTAGCAGATGGCAAAAATGATCATGCAGCTTGTTAGCTTTACTGGGAACATGGACATTAACTATTTCACTAGCACACCCTCAGCAGAGAGTCCTTGATGAAAAGTAGTTCCAAGAACTACTAGTTAATCAGAAATGAATTACAGGCATTTAAAGTCACAACAGTCATAAGCCATCCCACCCCTCACATCAGGTTTCCTGAATAACATTTTAGTTTAACAGGTTTTCTGGTTAGGTACAGCCTTTGATATCCACAGCAACATTTTAGAGCAGCCAAGGGAGGCCAGCATCCTTGCACTTAGCACTCTGTGGCAGTCAGAATCAACACAAAATACAGTCAGTGGCACCTTGGAGTTTCTAGTTCCACTCCACTGGACAAAGTGAGCATAGTCACATAGTCAGTGCTGACAACAATAGTACAGCAGCATGTTCATCTGGACCAAAAAGGAGGTACAAACCTCCTTGGACAGCAAGATTAGCCCATCACCTTTTGAATTCTGTGTATTTATATGTACAGCCATGTCAGTTTACACCCCTGCTTTATAAGAGGCTAAGTATGTTTTGTCCTTGTGCTTGCTGTCTGCAGAAAGCCATGGAGGTACAAGGTCTTGTTGCAAATGATGATGATGATGCAGAAGCAAAGCGTGGACTGTAAACAGCACCTGCAGACTCTGAGAGCCAAATTAATGCCTAAGACCCTCCCCTCCAAGATTAATTACATCAGATTGATTTTAGCAAAACTGCCAGCCTATACCACTGTATTTCCTTCCCACTAACAGGTTCAATACTTTGCTACTCCTCCCCCCATTCATCCTGGGAAACATCTGAGTTGTGTTACAGTACCTGTACATCTCAGACCATCCTCCTGCAAGAAGTACCCAGCAGGACATGCACAGGTGTACTTTGGAGAATGTTCATTTATCTGAGGAGCAGGCAGGCACAGGTAGCTGCAGCCTCCATTTGCCATGTTCTCTTCACACCAGTTCCTACCTGTTGGTACATCAATCAAGGAGAGAACAAGAGTGAGCCTTCATGCTCCAGGTGTGCAGCAGAAGCATTTGCTCATTGTTTTAGTGGAACTACTTGTCTCAGCTGGCTGTAGATTTATATATGCTCTGCTCAAGAAAGAACAATTGCAACCACACCTCCCAACCCTCATGGAGCTATGTCAGAAGCTCCAAGGAGAAGTGGAAGTGGACAGCTGTACAGTGAAGGGATACCATTTGCCACCATCCAGGCAGGGCAGGCTTCTTAAAAGTATACATTGATTTAACTACAAACTGTACTGAAATTACCTGAAGGCTGAACAAGTTCATGATAGACAATGATGTCCTGTGCATCATTGAGGTTGTTCACCAGGGTAACCAATTCTGTTCCAGTGAATTTGTTGGCACCATAGACTGCCTCATTCTCTCCATCAATCCAGTACACACGGTCCTGGAAGACAATGCCATTGCATCCCATTACCTGCACAGTGCCACCAGCCCCATCACTCCTGCCACACACCAGCAGGAAGAGGATCTTTGACAGTGACTATCAGGAAGCCATCCTTACCTCAAAAATGGTTAGAGCAAGAGGATGAGGAAGGAACATATGTGATTTCAGCACAATTCTACGATCCTGGCCATTCAAGTCCACGCTAGACAGCATGTGCAGTTTGGAATCAAGCCAGTACAGGCGGCTTTTTACAAGATCTGGGAGGGGGAAAACACCAAATATATTTAGTGTCCACGTGGAAGAAAGCTCCAAAGCTTGCTGCAAGAATTGAAACGCCCACAGGTTTGAGAATGGTGGCAGTGCTGCCCTAGTTTCTTACCATTCCAGGACACTGAGGGCTGCTGAGTGATGCCTGTATGGCCTGTGCCTCAACTCTAACATAGAGCAGTTCAAGGAAAGTCACTGTTTCAGTATCTGAGAAGTACTGATGCCTGTTGCAGTGTCTTCAGAGACACAGGAGCTTCCCTTTCTCAGAAGCTGAAAACAGTTCTCTGAAGAATGACCTTGGTTTTTGTAGCAAAAAAATTGCTAAAGCTGCAGAATACCTCTGGCACAGAGACAAGTTCAACATACCTAGAGCAATTCCATTAGGCCATTGGATTTCTGTTGTCACAAGCTGCTGTCTGTCAAATCCATTCATTCCTGCTTTTTCAATTTTTGCTGGCTCACCCCAGTCTGACCAGTACATAAAGCTGTGAAGCAGAATTTATGTTGTATGATGCACTATAGTACTGAGTAATATCACTCTTTATTATGACCAATAACTAACAAAGGCTACCTAAGTCAGTTATCAGAACATGTAGTTGGTAAAGTCCACTCTATTAAAAGAACCTGGACAAATACTCACCCAGAGATAGGATCTACAGCAACAGAAGCTGGCTCTCGCAGCTCAGAGAGAAACAAAACCTTTCTTTTTGTGCCATCCAGGCTAGCCACTGAAATGGTCTTTGCAGTTGAGTCAGACCAGTAGATGTTCTTATAAACCCAGTCAACAGCAATTCCTGCAGGGCTGTGTATGTTGTCCAGGATTCTGATGTGTGTTCCAACTTTATCACGAGTATCAATAGAGGCACTGGAAGACAAGAATGACCTGCTTTCAACTCCACTTCCTCCACAGATACTATCCCTTGACACACCTCAGCAAACACTGCACTCATTTCAGGCAGAAGGTGAGGGTGGGAGTTCCCACAGAGTGCCTTTTGTACAGATGTAGCAGAAATTACTAGGAAATGCAATAAGCATTGCTAGCTGTGGGAACTTGCATCAACTGTACTTGGTCTTTAGGACACCAGGAATCTAGTTTTCATTACCAGACACTAGAGAAATACCTTGGGTAAAACATGGGATGGTTTAGGGAAGTACACTAGGTTCAGAAGCTAAGCCTATTTACCTGAAGATTGCTTTTTGGCTGAAGTCTGCCCAGTAAAGCTTTTGCTCAGCAATATCAGCATCCAGAGCTATAGAGTTTCTTAGCTGCTCTACAAGCTGAATGTACTCTTTTCTCTCAAGGCCAATCTTCCTGATGTCCCGGCGGTTGGTGAAAATTAGACTTGGCTCTTTCCCTGTGAAAACAGTTTAAGTGTCACCCCTACTTCTAGATATTCAGTTACATGTTTTTCTTTCACAAAAAGATTTGAAAGTCATCATATTCAGTATTTGCCATCTCACACTTTGTAGCAGATGCTGACAGAGGTCTTGGCTGTACCACACCTCATCCTTTTCTCCCTCCACAACATGATGGGGAGGATCCTTCAGCTCAGGGAGCAGACATAAGCAGTTTATATCAGGCAGCTTGAAGTACTGTATCATGGCATCAGTCAAAATGTTAGCAGTGATCAGTGAGACCACAGCAGCTAGTGTAAAAACCATGGTAGTATAAATAGTGCATCAGTTGCTGACTCATTTTAAAGTGGGGACATAAAAGTCTTACATCAACACTCACCAACTGCCTTGCACACCCCAGTAGCAAGATCCATCTGATAGCCACGGCTGCATTCACATTTGTAGCCCCCTTTCAGGTTGATACAGATCTGGCTACAGATACCAGGGTTCTGACATTCATCAATATCTGCAAAAACAAAAATTCAATTTATGCTCACGTCCAGTACCACAAGTGGAGTCCATGTTAAAACTACTAGATACTTGCCTCCACAGGTTCTCCTGTCCAGAAGCTCAAACCCAGCTGGACAGTCACATTCATAGCCAATAATGAGATCTCTGCAGATATGAGAGCATCCACCATTGTTCACCAGACATTCGTTGACATCTGGAAGAGAGAATTGGCCACATCTGAGAAGGCATGCATGTCTAGTCTTGTAGCCTCAGCCATGGAACATTTCATCAGGCACACACCCATTTTCTAACAATGCCTGCCACATCTGATAAACTGTTCTGGCACTTGAAGTCATGCACAAGAGAACCCCCTCAAACTCATGTTGGCTCAGATACCAGCACCTTCTCTGTGTTACAAGCAAGCAGCAATAACGACTGAGGCTCCTGAAGTTTCAGTGTTTGTAATGCATTCAAGTGCCTTCCTGGCTACAGAGAAATCATCCCATCAACCAGTCTATTTTTCCATCTGTGCATTTTATTTTATCATCCAGTTCATTTTATCATCCAGATAAAAGCAGCCTATTAACTAGGTTGGTCTCAATTGTAAGTTTGCCACCAAGAAGACCCAACAGGCATCCCAGCTGACATCTGACAACTCAGAGGCTCTATCCAAGTATATCTGGTAGTCAACATCATGCAAAGAGTTTATTCACTTACTACACTCCTTGAGGGGCTCATCACTCCAGTCCTTGCAGTCTCTCTGCTGGTTGCACACTTTATTGATGTCTATGCATTCTCCACTTCTGCACTTGAATTTGCCAGGTCCAGAGCACTGAATAACTGACATAATGAAGATTGTGAGGGTGACTACCAGCTCCAACAGATATTCTGCAAAGACTTCATTCTTGCTTAGCTCCACGCTTACCATTGTTACAATTTGCTTCATCTGTGCCATCCAGACAATCTCTCACACCATTGCATTGCCTACTCCCATGGATGCAGTTCCCATCTTCACATCTGAACTGGTCTGGTCTGCAGGTCCGAGAAGCTGAGGACACAGCCATCACAGACTTTTACTCCTGAGGTTTACTGAAGGAAATGGAAATAAAAGAGGAGCCAAGCAGCCCCTCCTTGGAGAAGGGCTGGGTGAACTTACGGCAGTTGACTTCATCGCTGCCGTCCTTGCAGTCGGGATCTCCGTCGCAGCGCCACTTCTTGTGGATACATTCACCCGAGCCACACTGCACCTCGCTGGCAGAGCACTTCACAGAGGGTGCAGGCTGGCGGCCACATTGCTCCAGGGACTCATCTGAGTGGTCAGAGCAGTCAGGATCATCATCACACACCCAGCTGAGCGGGATGCAGGTCGAGCTCTTGCACTGGAACTCATGGACTCCGCAGGTGGGAGGTGCACACTCCAGCTCATCGCTACCATCACTGCAGTCATCCTGACCATTGCAGACAAAGCTCTTGGAAATGCATTGCCCACTGCTGCATGTGAAGTCTGCTGGACTGCAAGTCACGTTGCCTGGGGTAATGTGAGTAAGAGAGGTTAGTACATCATCACAAGAAGGCTGACTTTTGTGTGAAGGTATTTTGTTTTGCAGCTGTTAGCTGACAGAAGATCAACATCCCGTATAAGGCAAAAGGGAAGCCTAAATGACCACCTATAGGACACTTGGGTTCCACAGACCATTCATCCTCCTTGCCATTTGACATTTTAAGAGATAGGCATCAGATTTGAACTACTGAGTGAAAATAACCTCCCAAAGTAGCTAGGCTGTCCTGCTTTTGAGATTGCGAGTCTTTCAGAAAACAAGGTCTATCTAACCCTGCAAACCAAAGACACAAGGTAAGAGAACTGCTAACTCAAGAGTACAGACTAAGATTAAGGTAGTCTGACACTCAGCATGCACTGCAGTTCAAAGTGTTTTGGGCTGCTCCCCAGGACAGCAGTGGCTCATCTGCCTGGACCAGTGCCAATAACAGACCAAGATCTCGCCTGAGTTGATCCCATGGTTAAGCACACCCATTCAATTTATGTCAGTACAAATTACACTGGTTTAATAGCAATGTAGCTGACAGCTCAGTATGCCTAGGCTCATAGTTTTATCAGCTTCATCAGAAACACTGTCTGTAGATTTACTCGTAGATTAAGGCATTAGTTTGCTGAAAAAGATGGCAATTCCACAGACACACAGCAGAAGTCTGGAGATCTGTGTAACCTGGCCATCCAGATTAGGTGGTTCTGATGGAAGCCAGCCCTGTGGCTTTGGTTACAGCAAATACACTTCAGGACACCTCAGAAAACTCATATGTATGCAAATTATTTTGAATAAGCCAGGAACGCTGCACTCTAATGCTGCAGTGGCAGCTCTACTTGTGTACCAGCCTGAACTTGCCACACAAACACCAGAAATCCAGCTTCACAGATATTTCAGGATAGGGCTATAAAGTAGATCAGCTATGCCGTTAGTACACTTTTAGGAGACAGTTTGTTAATGTAAACAGCAATTTCAGAAACTCTACAGAGAACAAGTTCTGACAGTTGGCTTGCCAGGTGACTAAGCCTACCTGTGGCTATTGCCAAAATCAGCAAAGAAAGACACATATTAAAAAGCTTACATTATTGTAGCTCTAAACTTAGCAGGATAGAGGAATGCTAGAAAAAGTTTTGCTTTAAGTGGCTGCAAAACAAGATGAACGTAGAAGAAACATTGATACTATCAAAAATTTATCTTCCCAGGTGTACTGCCCAGCCAGCTCCTTTCCAGGGCAGCCAATTTTAAATAGAGTTATGCAGCCACCAATTCTCTCCTTACCACAATTCTGTTCATCTTCTTCACTGTCACAGTCTTTTTCACCATCACATTTCCAGGACACTGGGATACACTGAGTTGACTGAGGACCACAGCTGATTTCATTTACCCGGCATGTTCTCGTATCTATTGGGAAAAAAAAAAAAGTTTAAATTCAATCTAAGAGCTACTGATCTTGGATTTCGGCATTTGTGCTGAAAATTGAGACTGAAAGCCTTCAGGTCTGGACAAAGTTGCAGTTATTTAGATGCCAACACCTGTATCAGTCGATGGAAAAGGCTACATTATTCTGTAGCATTCAGTTAAAAAAGATGCTTCCAGTTCCTAAGAGATTAGTATTTTAAGGGTAACTGTAGTGGTAGCATTGTGAGTACACTGCAATTACACTGTAGCAGCTTGGGCTACAACAAATAGTAACCAAGAGGAGCAATGCCAAAGTGCACCAGGACTTGGGGCTGAAGTATTCCCCACTGTGGATCTTATTAATACAGGAAAACAACATTTGCTGGATCTGTATTACTTGATGAGTTGTGATTCTTCAGACCAGAGTTGCTAATTTTGAGATCTCACAGTCAAGCCTCTGCACTACTGCTCCCCACAGCCAACATGCAGTCAGATCCTCAGTCCCTACATCAGCTCTGGTAGTATTTGTTGGGATTGCACTTGCAAAGTAGCTGCCTTGGAGAACACCAATCACTTGGTGGACAAGCCACACTGACAGTCATGTTCTGACTGTGAGTAAAAACCTGGTACTTGCTATCTCTTACAAGTACAAGAGTGCCCACTCAGCTCTGTGTCTTTTTAAGCAGCAAAAAGTCTCCCCAAGACCCTGACAAGGCCAAGCACTTCAGAAGCTGCTCTTCAAGACAAGTCCATCCCTGCTTTAGGAGGAGAGCCAGCCTGCCAGCAGGCCAGGGGTCAGAATGGTGCTCCCCAGAGGCTTGGGCACCCCATGGTGCCAGGGTGACTCACGGCACAGCTCGGAGCTCTCGTCGGACGCATCCTCACAGTCCGGATCGCCGTCGCACTGCCACCTGTTAGGCACACATTGGCCACTGAGGCACACAAAGTCAGATTCGGCACATGTCTTCTTCACTGCAAAGGAGGAAAAGACACTTGTTCAGGCACCAGAGCTTAGCTTATTTATTGCCAACACAGATCAGCTTCACTGCCCTAGAAAGTTGTTCAATATCCTTGTTTTGTGGATGCTTGGTGTTGTCCCCCACCAACCTGGTAAACAGTGCTGTTGAACATTTCCTGCAGAGTTATTCTGTGCACAGAGAAACATTTATATTAATCTAACCAGCCACTATTGCTAAGGAGACTAAGCGGGTTAGTCTATTTCAGCTGCTGCTTCGAACAGACTTCAGTTAACATAAGGTCTACTGATATTAATATTTAGGTTTTGAACTCTGAGTTTATAGTCAAGGCATTTGATTTGTCATTACAGAAGCGTGGTACTATGTAACTCTAGGGTAATAGTTTAGGTCTGCTTGAGGAGACTGCCAGTTCAACCACACCAGTGATGGATACAGAGCATGCTTTGCCTGGTCTCCAAGTAAATCTAGTCATCTATCTTGGCTTCTATGTCTGCTTAAAGCAAGGGTTGACAGCCAAAGCTAGACTTAATGTTTATAGGAGACACAGCAGAATCACTTTCACAAATAAACAGGGCTTTTAACCGTGGAATAGCCAACAGCAGAGTACTAATAGCAAACATTTTCTATTATGTATTCAAGAAACAACTGAGAACAGGCTTATAGTCTGTTCCTGTCAGTCATCACTCTCACAAGCAAAGAATTTTGGTCACAAGCTTTGTCTCAGTTGCCAATTTCAGGAGAGTTAGATAACACTCAGGAAAATTCAACTGCCTCAGATGGATACAAGGAATCAAAAGAGTTTATTCTAAGGCATTTGTCCTTGTATTCCAACTGCCAGAACTGCTGTACAGGATAAGCATCTCTACAACTATCACTGTTAAGTCCCCACTTCCAAGTAGCAAGTACTACTACAGAGGTATTATTTTGATTACTTACCACAAGCATTCTCATCACTGCCATCTGAACAGTCTTCGTCACCATCACATTTCCAGATTTGAGGAATACAGCGTCCATTACCACAGGCAAATTGGGATTCTTCACATTTTGCTCTCGCACCTTCAATG
This sequence comes from Pycnonotus jocosus, assembly GCA_013400435.1. NCBI lineage: Eukaryota > Metazoa > Chordata > Aves > Passeriformes > Pycnonotidae > Pycnonotus > Pycnonotus jocosus. The sequence continues at coordinate 41,675 of VWYP01013096.1, forward strand.
AAAAAGGGAACCTCAGCCTCAGTACTGTTAAGCAACACTTTCTCACTTTCCCCACTGATCAAGAAGTTACCCAGCCTAATAAAGAGCATAACATCAACATGAAAACAGATCCAAACTCTAAATCTTGGCAATCACCTTATTCAATCATGAAAGGAGAGCCAAAAGCTTTCCTTCACAGTACAAGTGCAGAGTTTGATCACCATAACCAGTTTAAGTCCACCTGCCAAACAGCAGTAAACAGTATCATTGTTATTCTTACTATTTTACTCTTCAAGACAGGGTCAAGCCTGAAAAAATATATGCCCATAAATACTTCTGCTGTCTCACACCTAGCATCACATTCTCAAAACTCTTCAAAAGTTTTAAACATTTAGATTTGATTCATGTCAACCTGAATTAGCATTTCAATGCTCTGCTGCTAACACATTACAACAGAATCCCCAAGACATCTATAAAGGTAGCTTAGATAACTGCTTTGTAGCTGAGCAAGTTTTCCTGCTTTATGTTACTCCTCAAACACTGGCACCCAGAGACATGCATTGGGATACACCAAAAGACGTGTGATGCTAAAAGAGTAAAGTAATTTATTGCTTCCTTCTGGAACCAAGTCCATTGCCTCAGAACTGGTAAGTCTTGATTTGTTAGTACACTTGAGCAAGGCACTGCTTTCTGCAAGATCCTTAGAGTGCATTTTCCAGAGTACCCTCAGCTCTACCACTGTATGACCCCATCCCTGAAGGGAACGTGCCTTGTCTTGGAAGCCCTGTTACAGCTATCACTAAAAGCAGCAGCCTGCATCTCCAGCAGCTAAAGCCAGAGCTCTTCCACTTAATGCATGCAGGCAAGTGTGCAAGATTGTGCATCAGTACTGGCTGCACACGCCTACAGCACGATGCAAGATTCCCGATCTTTCTCGCTTTACTGCATCATTTAGTGAGGATGCTTTTTCCTGGCATTTTCCAGAGCTCAAAGGGTGTATCAGATTTTAGTTGAGTATTACTTGCTGTTTTATATCCTCTGTGTATGACATACAAAATGCAAGACAGTTTCCAAGCAGAAGGGAGGTACTCATCCATTTTACATTATATTGGCTAGCCATCACGCACGAGTTACTCACAAATGCTGGACAGTACAAGCAAGAACAACATGAGCAATCCTATGTGCTGAATGTCTCACGTAAATCCATGATCAAAGATGTGAAACAGCATCTTACTGAGTTCTGCTAACGTTTTAGTAGCCTTACTGGAGGAGTAAAGCAGTAACCCATTTGTTAGAACAAAGTTAACAACTTTTTTTTCACGAGAACTGCGTCCAAACAGTACCAAAAATCAGAACATCAGCTCTTGTGTATACTGTTTCCTTTTCTGGTTGGGGATTACACAAGCATGTGCTTTCTAACAACGTGGTTTTGTAAAGCTACTACTTGGTCATGAGCTGCCAATCAGTTAGCTTGCCTCGTGCTAGACAGCACGCCCCAGCCACCTGAGAGTGGGAGTAGGTGCCACAATTAGAAGCTTGCTCTAAGCCTGATGCCTTGCTGTCCAGCAGCCTCTAAAAGGAGGTTAGAGTTGTGAGCCCTGGTCACACATTTCAGGTTTTACTGTATTGCTACATAAAATACGCAACAACTGACTCCTGCTAGTCTTGGGACTTTCTCATCCAGGCATTCAGAGTGTGAACAGTCAACCTTTCCCAAAATAGCACACAGAGATATTAAACTATGCCTGCCACTAAGGAGATCCCAAAATAACTCTTTGGTCCTTAGTTACTCTACTTCAAGCTAGAATAATGAGAAAAGGCTTGCTAAGGCTGCCTAGTACATTGTGACTTACAAACGTAACATCATTTTGACCAAATGCTACAGGGAAACTACACACAAGGCTGAGCTTGGAGTAACAGCTATAACTCTACAATTACAATCCTAACAACAAACCATTCCAAGAAGATATCATTGCTTCTGCAGCTGGTACCAAGTGAAATGTCAGAGCAAATGTCAGCCCTCAAACAAGCAAAAAAATCAACAAGGCCTAACACCCACACAGGTGCACAAAGGTAAAGGTCAGCACGTGCTACTGCTCCTGGAGATGTCTGTCAGTCTCTGACAGCCACCTGAAATGAGCTTCAGTTAAGATGGTTAGTTACAGCAAGTAACTCTGATCCCCTGTCTCACACCAAGCACCTTTCTACAATGCCAGGTAACCATTTAGTTAGATATTACCAGTCCAATCCACTGCTATTTGAAGCAACAGAGTCATACTTCAGTTGCAGCTTCACCTAATGCTTTTGGGATCAGCATCAATTAGCCACTAACTCAAAGCTTCTCTTTATGTGCTCTTCATACAATAGAAACACCTTTACACATTTTCTCTTCCTTAGAGTACAGCTTAGGCTGAAAAATGCCAAGAACCAGTAACCAGTGATTGCTAACACTTATTATTTTACTGTTCTCCAGGTAACTACTTTCTAGAAGTTGCCTCATAAGCAGCAATGAGCGTAGGGTGAAGGAGCACAGTTACACTGACTACCCAAGTTAAATTACCTTTTTCCATATCTCTGCTATCACTGCTAGTCTCAGCCCCTTAAGCAAGTTGCCAGATTACTTGTCTGGGCAGCTTCAAACATGTGACACTTGTGTACTGTCATCTGACACCAAGTCCCAGAAAAGCTTCCAACCGTGATTGGGACACCTAGCGAGAACTCCTACAGGAACTAGCTTAGACTTTTCCCAGACCCTGGCAATTGCAACTACTGGTAGAAGAGAGCTGATGGGACCACTGACTCAAATTGAAGGAAGAATCCTGATAACTCAGTTAGCTAGCCTACCAATTACCCTCCACTGCCTGTATGTTGTGATGATTTCTGAGTACAGTGCAGCAGCAGTTTCAGTGCCAGCCAGCTTGGTCCTCCATCCTACAGCCCCTTAACCACGTTTGTTGTGGACTAGACATGGGAACAACCTACATGTCTGGGAGATGAGACCAGGCAGACATTTATCCTGTCTCTCTCTCTCTTTGTGTGAGGACTGGATACAACAATATGCTGGCAGGGCTCTACCGACATACCTGTTATAGAAAACACTGCCAAGATCAGACACCTGGGCCTACTTTAGGACAATAGCCGGGAGATTTAAGAGCCACACGACAATGCAGACCTCAACTGCCCACCTGGAGAGCAGGCTGGAGCACAGCTTCTCAAGGAAGAAAAGAGTCAGCCAAACGATTACTACTTTCACTTAGTAGCAAAATATTTTTAAATGTCCATCCAACTGGCTCAGCGTGCAGGACCCCTGCCGATAGGGGCCGACAGCTTCCACGCCGGGAGGCAGCCCCGGATCCGGCCACGAGCAGCGCCGCCGGCGAGCGCCCGGCGCCGGCAGCACTCAGCCTTGCCACCAGATGGAGAGAGATCCCTCACGGTGGTTACCCGGGACCCCGAAACAGAGCCATGCCAACACCGCTGGATAACACAAAGCCCAAGTTGCGCCGCAGTTTGACAGCACCTTAACGCCGGGAGCTTCCCGAGCGCGCCTCTTCCCCGCTCCACAACAGAGCCCCAATCCCCCCCGACTCTCCCGCGTCAGCACCAGCCCCTCAGACCCTCCCAATTAG